>RJWJ010005441.1:0-68311 GCA_004363605.1 Indri indri
GTCCCTGTCTCTTATCCTGAATATCTGCTCATTGCAGCTAAAGACTCAAAGGAAGGCATAGGCTAGAGAGGGAGTAAATCCAATGCTGACATGTCCTAAAGGCTTCCTTTTGGGTAACTGTCAACTGAAGGGATCATCCCTTCTGTACCATCAGAAAACCCATCACGACTTTTTTTTTTTATTTGCCATCACAGAGTGAGAAGTTAGTCTGCTTTCCTGGCTCTTGCCTTAAGTAGCTGGAAGAGTACCTTAGACATTCGCAGTCAGGACACCAGGGAGAGCAGCTCCGCAACAGCCTCGGCTTCCCCAGGGTCTCCGGAGGGACTTACCACTAAATAATTAATCATCAAGTCATCAAATTCTACTAAAAACTCAAGGCACTCACAAACTTTCTTTGCACTCCTTCCCTTTCTCATTTCTTATTTTTCCCTATTTCTCTCCTTTCTTTCCCCTATTTTTAACATCTTCCCCTTTCTCTTCCTTTCCACTCCCTTGCTTTCTCTGGCACCACCTCCTCTTCCTGGGGGATAGAGCCGTGTGACTGAAGGAACATGAACTCCTGCCCAAGGAAGGCCTGGGGTTAAATCTTAATTCTGATCTTTATGTGCTTTATGATCTCAGACAAGTTATTTTTCATTTTGATTTTTTAAAAATGGGAATAATAGCTAGAATACATGTATTTTGTAGGAAATAAGAGAATGTATGTGTGTGCCTGGTATATAATAGGGGCTTGATAAATATTTATTTCCGTATCTCCTTTATTTAGTTATCAAATGCACCCTTAGGTATACCTATTAAAAAACAACTTAATACTTACCACATGTCTGCTGTACAGCCCTGGGCTAGACACTTATCTTGGACCCAGCCTGAACTCTTCTCCCTCAATACTGAATTGTTTATTTTAATCTGACCATATTTCAGTGAACTCACTTTCTCTGTCTTAATTATGTGGAAACTGGTGAGGTTCAAAATTCAGTCTGTGGCTGCCAGAATTACTGAGCTGGTGTGCTTTAACTAAAACAGGGGAAAGTTTGCGGCATAAGGGAAAGAAAAGAAAATAGATTTGGAATACCCTCCTGGAATGCATGGCAGATGGAAGGTTCAAGTCCTACACTGCCATCCACTCACATTCCATGCCAGGACCAGCCTTCATGTACCACTCATCGTCATGTGCAGACCTGCCCTGGAGCAGGAAAATGGCCACCGAGGGCACAGGAGGGTGGAAAACACATTTGCTCTGTCCTCGGTGTTATGACACCTTGCTGGTTATTTACCTTCCAGTCCCTTGGAGCCTTTAACTAGAAGTAGTTGCAAAGTCAGCTGGCCAGGAAGCTAAGTACCTTCTAAGCCAAGCAACGGTGAAGAATTTATAAGTTGTTTTCTCTTTTATCCACTGAGCGCTGGCCAGGCGAGCCTAGTACTGTATCTTTAACAGGGCTTCTTCTCGCCATTGCTTAGGTTCAATTAGCTGTCAGCAGTTAAGGGAATCAGGACACCCCTGCTGAGAATGTAGGTGGGGCTCCCAAGTCTCCCGTCTTTCCCCTGAAGTGGTATCATTTACCATGGCTAAATAGGAAGCACAAGATGCTCCCCTTTTTTGGGCAAGCCTTGTGGCCCTGATAGAAAGAAAGAAGGTCTAGGAACCCCAGGGAGATTTCCTGCTGTGGGGTATTTCTGTGATATATTCCAGCATCCCAAACTCTATAGTGGTGGCTTAGGGGTGCTCATTCTCAAGGGTCCAAGGGCAATTGAAAGGTGGAGCCACTTCCCACTGGTGAGGGAAGAGATGTCACAGACGGTAATCAGATACTTTGCATAAATATGAAATTTAACCATTAGGGGATTTTTTGATTTAAATAAGAAAGCCTGAAATGGCAGTTCCAGGATTGGCTCAGCAACACAGTAATGTCATCAAAACACAGGTCCGTTCCACAATTTGTTCTTCCTTCTGCAGGTGTGGTGCCTCACAGTGGCCCTTGCAGTGCCAAGCATCCTATCTTCACTTAACTGCAGGGAAGCTTAAATTCAGACTTGTTTGATGCTTTGCATGCCCAGTGGGAAATCCACTTGGTTCGTGCAGAGGTTCATGAGGAGCAGCTAATAGCAATTATGGCTGGTATCCTGCAGGACTGTGCCACAGAACCAGGACCCGTGGTCACAAGGACTGCCCAGAGAGCTCCACTGGCCCCTCACTGACTCTGTGACCCAAGCCCAGTAAGAGAGGAACAGAGAAAGTTCTCTGGGAGTCCAGCACCTTTCCTCCATTCTCCAGCTGCTTCTTATTCATTCTTTTCCCTTTCCACACTCCTACCCCATCCTGGGCTCGCCACGTTCTAAGTTAACTCGGCAGCAAGGCAGAGAGATTGAGAGCCCAGCTTCTGGCCTCCGGCTACATAGGTTCAAATTGCAATTTCATAATTCACTCATGATCTTGAGCGAGTTACTTAAACTCTTTCAGGTATAGGTTTTCAAACATTTCTTAACTGTAATCCATAGGAAGAAATATATTTAACATAGTACTCTAGTGTACACACACACACACACACACACACTCACACATACACTCGTATGAATTGAAATGAAAGTTTAATAACACAGTAATTATTCTTGATATGTTCTAAGCACTATTTGATTGATTCGATTCTATGTACATTTCTGTAAATGCTAGTCTTGGACTAGAGGTAGAAGGAGAGTTATTTCCTACCAATGCCCTTTGTTGAGTAATAATAACACTAATATTCACTGAGCACTTATTATGTTCCAGTCCAAACCCTTTTATATGAACATTTTAGTCAATTTTCATAACAACTCCGTGAAAAGGATATTATTATTATTCTCATTTTACAGATGAGGATACTAAAATCCCCGTACAGGATTTTAGGGCTCCAAGAGACCTAGCTACAACTCCTGAGTTGTACAACCCAGGTCCCCATGATGAATGTGGGACCTGAGCGGTGGAGTGAGGTGCTAAAGTCACATAGAAAATGAAGCCGAGCCTGAGCTAGACCCAGACTTTAGACCGATTTAGCAGATTGACTGCCATGTGAGTTGGATTTAACTCAGGCTACTTTTGAGCATGGGGCCTTGTGAAGCAAAACTGTGCAGCTGGTTCGTGAAAATCTTACTTCTTGATGTTCTTATCATTACAACTAATATTGACAATTTAATTCTAAAAATGTGGATTGCATTGCACATAACTCATGCACCAAAAACAATAAAAAACAACAAATTAGAAAGGATCGTTTTGTTTTAGTAAAACACTGTGGCCCCAGGGAAAATTTTTTTTTTTCCTAGTGAGGCAGTCAATGTGTTAATTTGTATAGTGACCGTGGCCTTTTAGAAGGTGGTGGATCACAGGCTGGTGGGAAAGGTCTTCATCCGGGGTCCCCAATCCCCGGGTCGTGGACCGGGGCCCGTTAGGGACTGGGCTGCAGAGCTCCGCGGCTGCCCCCCGCTTCAGCGGAAAAACTGTCTTCCATGAAACTTAAGAAAAAGGGGGTGGGGGCCTGCATAGCAGGCGGTGAGCGCATTACAGCTGCTCCCCGTCATCGTTCCCATCGCCGCCTGAGCTCCACGTCTCCCCAACCCCTCTGGAAAAACTGTCTTCCATGAAACCGGTCCCTGGTGCCAAAAAGGTTGGGGGCGGCTGGTATGTGTACCTCCTCCTGGATACTTGTTTGTAACCTGGGGAAAATGATGTTCCTCTTCTCCAGTATCTACCCTGGGCTTCAAGGTGGGTTGGGACCTTCTCGTGGAAGCACAAGGAAATGAGAATGGAGAAGAAGGTGTCTGAGTTGCCTCTTGGCTAATTTTTCTAAGCACGAGATGAAACTTTCTTCCAGGCAACTCCTCCCCTGCCCCCCTTTTTTTTACAAATATAATTTGAGACTGCTTTCCCAGAGCAAAAATATACTGTGCAGTCTTTGTGCCCACAGCACCTGTAGAAGGGATTGAATTGAAGTTTTGTTCTAGGTCCTGAAAGTTTATGGTCCATTTAGCTGTGAAGCAGAGTTTAATGCAGGCAAACTTTGGTGTTTGTTTTAGTTTCTGAAAGTTGCGAACCGTTCGCCCTGTCGTGGGGAGGAGAGCAGGCCTGGGAGGAAAGGCAGACCATAACTGACGCAGGGTGGGCAGCGTGGGCAGCGTCTAGGTGCAGAATCCTAATGGGCCAGTGGACATTTCTGCCTGATGCCCTCGGCACCACAGAGCTTCAGCCTGGCATCCTGGCGCAGCGAGCCAAGGCCGCGGAATCCGAGGGGCGAGGGTGCTGCTGAGCCCCTTCCTTCAGCAGTTTCACCCAGCGTGGACTCCAGTGGACAGTCGCAGGCCCCACAGCCAAACGCACTTTCCTGCAAAAGATAAGCATTTATCTATTTGCTCAGCCTGCTTTCCTCGCTTTGTTACCATCTCAACCAGATCTATCATGCCCTCAATTAATTAGGCAGGAGGGAAATGCAGACGGTGTTAGACCTGGCTAAACCGTCCCTATTTCTGTAACCCCAACACCAGTCAGTCTGGGCCCTCCCGCAGTTACATGTGAGACCCTGGACACGAGGCCTAATGCACATCGTCTGTCCTGTTCTATGCACAGCAATAAGAAGATGTCACTTTGAGTCCAGAGTAACAACTGGCCTCATTTTGGAATTCTGGAGGCAAATTGCTTGTCAGAAACACATACAGTAAGTATTCCATAAACACATTACAATAACTATAATAATGTGTCGGGGTAAATCTCATGCTTCTACCTCAAATTTTTGTCCTTTCCCTTAATTCCCGTTCTCTCCAAGGTCAATCAGGCCCTTGCTGCCTCGTGCCTGGACTATGGCAAGAATTTCCCATCTCATCTCCCTGCTTCTGGGCTCCGCCCACTCCTCCCTACTCCCTGAAAGTCCACCTCGCTCCTGGCGACCGCAGGCACCGTCTTCTCTCTCCTTAGTGGGAAGAGACCAGGTCTTGCTCAGCACGGGTACATCAGCACCCTGTTACACAGATGCTCAAATGATCGCCGTTACACAAAGGAATACATAAGTCATGTGCTATAGTGATGGGTTTGTACATGTGCAAGGCCTCTGTAAGCTCATTTTTGACTTCTCTGTATAAAAGATGAATCATTGCTTGGTGGAAAGAACACTGAACTGTGTCAGAAGACTTGGCTTTGAGTGATAGCTGTGTCACCAAATGCTTGCTTTATACTAAGTGGTTCGAATTCATTATCTCATTCATATTACAAATAACCTATTATATATATATATATAGATAGATAGATAGATACATACATATATTCTTTTTATTGCACTTTAAAAAGGAGTTAACTGAGTCACAGCAACTTCAGTGGACCTGCCTAAGGCACACAGTCTAAGATTCCTGAGCATTCTGAGTCTGAATTCTGTTTGCTTCACTGTTCTGCTCCACTGCCATGCAACCCTGGCCAAATTAATAATGCTTCAGACTCAGCCTCCTCCTGTGTAAAATGAGATGCCTGAACTCTGCTGATTCTCTTTAAATCCTATGCAGCTATTCCGTGAGTCTGTGTTTCTGACTCCAAACATCCACCAAAACGTACTATGAAACTTGAGTGAATCGTGACCTGTCTCAGGAGTTGAGGGCAGGTCACAGAACAGTAGCATTCCATCAGGAAGTGCCACACATTTGCAGCCAACAACTGAAATCCACACTCCTGGCATGGGGCCAGCCCTGCTCTCAGTCCTAGAGCACAGCTCCCTGGTGAGTCCACTTGGCCCATTCCTGAATCCTCACCCCTTTGTCGCATCCCTATTAGGAAGGGCAGCATGAAGTCCCAACTCACTCATAGATCCAGGAGTCGTTCACCTACACGGTAAGTGGAAGACGGTGAACGCCCATCTGCCTAAGGTGGCTGGGGGCATGTTACTATGACCACGAGTTATTAACTAGGGGTTCTGACGACATCTTCAAACTGCACTCACTTCATTCTCCTGTGACCGGCCCCTTTTCTGAGTCATCTCCGAGTTCACTTTTTCTGCATACACCTTAAATGTCGTATGCTCCCAGGGCGTAGTTCTCAGCCTTCTCTCTGCCAGGGTAGCTTCATCCTTTCTCATACTCAGACCCGACTTTCTCTTAAAATCTCCATTTGTATTTCCAGCTAATTGCTAGATCTTGCTATATCTCTGCCCCACTGTCCCCAAAGCACTTCAGAGTTCAATATTTCCCAAACTGAAGCACCCAGTGGTATAATATAGAAATAAGTAAAATATGTGCAGAATAAATAAACCCTGATGCATTATTGATAATTAATATATTAGTATAAATTTAACTGTTAGGTAAACTTTCACATGTTTTTGGTAAATGGAAATATTTTAGTTCCTGAGAACAAGGGACAAATCTAATTTCTTGTTTTATGCCTTGGGCTATAGTATGGTACTTGGCTCATGGTAAGTGACCAAAGAAGTATGTTAAAATTCATGAACTAAACAAAGGAGACTCAAGACTGGCAGGTTTTGAGAGGAGAAGAGAGGAGACCCAAATCATGAAGTGTCGTCTGGAGAAGGCAGACCCATGTGGGACTTGGCTTGTCAGGGTCAACATGGGGACAATAGGTCCCATGATCAAAACAATCATGGGGAAGGGTCCAGCTCACAGTGAGGAATCAAACTTTGCCTGTCTCACTTAATTTCTTAGGGCCATCTCAGTCCCTTAAGACATTTCCCTTGGCTCTGAAGCTGGAGAGTAATTTATACTTTTGCCGATGTCAGACCCTTGGTACCAGCCCAGGGGTGATACTTCCACAAAGACTCAGACTGTTTCCGTAATTTCCTTTTACTTTTTCACACCATCATTTTCCCTGGGGCATAACTCACTGAAGTGGTCCCACTGGGTTTGGTGGTTCCTGGTGACTTCAGTGCTCAGGAGAACAAACAAGGGCAGCCAGCGCTTAAGAAAGCTTTTAGAAAAGATGTTTTCCCTCTCACAACTGGATCAGATGAGCTGGCAGCTGGCTTGCAGAGAGACAAGGTGAGACACTCCAACACTGGGGATGTCCAGTTGGGTCAGCCGTGGTGTACTGCATCTGAATCTCCCAATGCCCGACTCAGAAGGGGCCTCCTGAACGTGTACTCATCAGTCTTGGCTGAGTGGGTGGTTAAGTGTAAGCCTTGAAGTTGTTAACTCTTTTCTGCCTTTGCAGGAACTACCATGAACTGACCTTCAGTTGGTGTGTACTCAGGGACATCAGCTGTGAGAATTTAGGAAACACAGAGGAACATGGCTTGAATGAAGCATTGACCATTCCCTCCTGGATTTATTTTCCATCTATTCATATTTGACCTATCATCTACCATTTCTCTTCGGCTGCTCTGTGAAAGCCACATTTTCTTTTAATTCTTAGCCACTTGTGCTCATGGTCTAGTTCTAACTTCCTTCAGATTCTCAAGGACATCGACATGTCTGTTTCTCAGTTGCTACCAAGTTACATCTATATTTCTTTCTATAACCTTCTCCTCTCTCTAGTATATTGCCTTTTAGGACACAAGCCATTTGATCTCGCCAGAGGAGGCAGAGAAACATTTCTGTTGTATCCATGATTCTATTGTAGAATAGTTTCTAATATAGCTAGAATTAGAGCCTATTTTATTTAAGAATTTTTTTTTATTCTGATAGATTTAGGGGTACATGTGGTTTTTGGTTAAGTGTATAGTGGTGATGTCTGGGTTTTTAGTGCACCTGTCACCTCAATAGTGTACATTGCACCCAAGAGGTAGCTTTTCTTTCCCCATCCACCTCCCTCCCTCCCTACTTCTGAGTCTTCAGTATCCACTGTACCACTCTCTATGTCCCTGTGCACCCTTAGCTTAGCTCCCACTCATATGTGAGAACATGTGGTATTTGGTTTTCCATTCTTGCATTACTTCGCTTAGGATGATGGACTCCAGTTCCATCCAAGTTGCTGTAAAAGACATTATTTCATTCTTTTCTCTGGCTGAGTAGTACTCCATGGTGTAAACACACACCATTTTCTTAGTTTATTTCAATTCTCCCTATCTTAGGCTCCTGATTCAACTACTAATATATTAAAAACTGAAACCCAAACACATTATCATATAGAAATTTTGAATTTCAATGAATTCAAATATTTCTCTTTTGAGGCATTCTCCATCCTATTTAGGAAAATCTTTCAAATCTCAATGTCATAAAGATGATGTCTTACATTTTCCAAAATACATTTTAAATGGCTTTTTCCATTGAAGACTTTAATTTATGCAGATGTCTTTGTGTGTGGCCTAATGTGGGAGATTAGTTGTCTTTTAATCTTTTAATCTTGATGGCTATTTGTCTCAGCTTCATTTTTTGAGTTGTGCCTTTCTTTCTCTGTGTTCTGTTATAAATCAACTTGAAATATATATGAGTCTGTTTCCGGAATCTCTGTTCTATTCTGTTAATGTATCTGTCCATCCCTGGACCAGTACCACACCCTTTTAACCATTATAGCATGACAATAAATCTTCATTTCTGGTGGCATCTGTCTCCTGCCTTCCCATCAACAACACATCCTTGGAGAGATGGGGTCTTGCTGTATTGCCCAGGCTGGTCTTGAACTCCTATCCTCAAGCTATCCTCCTGTCTTGACCTCCCAAACTAATAATTTTTTAATTCTAATTCATGGGGGGGGGGATATTGGTGCAATCAGAAGTTCTACAGACTCCCAGTCCCAAATCTCCCATCTCTTGCAAGTGCACCCATATGTTTTGCTTTTCTGAATGTTACCATAGAGGATACATTCCTAGGATAAACCCAGCTTAATCATGATGTAAAATCCTTTTCATATTTGGATTTGGTTGGCAAACATTTTGTTTAGAATTTTTTCGGCTCTGTTCATGGGAGAGATTAGTTTGAGATTTTCCTTTTTCATGCTTCCCTTGTCAAATGTTGGCACTGATGTTGATACTAGCTTCATAAAATAAGACTAAGGACACTCCCCCTTTTTCTATTCCCTGGAAGAATTTGTTTAAGATTGAAATTACTTGTTTCTTAAATATTTGGCAGAACTTTCTGGTGAAACCATTTGATGTTTTCTTTGTCAAAAAAATGTGATTGCTGATTTATTTTTTAATGAGTTATTTTTCATGAATCAGTTTTGTTGAGGTACATTTTTCCAGAAATTTTCTAGAAATTTGACTATTTCAACTAAGTTTTCAAATTCATTTTCTTAAAATTACTCATAATACTCTTATTATCTTTTGAACATCTGCAGCATTTTTAGTTATATCCACATTTCCATTCCTAATCTTAGTTATTAGTGCCTTCTTTCTTCATTATTTTTCAATCCTCATAGAGACTGTTTATTTTTTAAGTTTTTCCAAAACACACTTTTAGATTTTCTTTCCAGTCCATTAATTTCCTATGTCATTATTTTTTTTATCTACTTTTTCTTAAGAGATACTTACCACCACCTTAAGTTTTATCCCCTTTCCCCCCAATACATACATTAAGGGATATAAATTTCTCTTTAAGTGCTGCTTTAGCTGCATCCAACATATTTTGAAGTGTGTAGCATTTTATATCATTTAGTTCTGTATTTTATGATTTACATTATGATATCTACTTTGACTCATTATGTATAATACTTCTTCCCATTTATTCAGGTTTAAAAAAAATTTTTTTTTGTCTTTCTACAACCTTCTCCATAAATCATACACATCTTTTATTACTTGTACTTCTAGTTACCTTAGAGTATTTTTCATTATCACAAATGTCATCTTTATGCCATATAACCATTTTCTAACTGGTTATTGGCAGTGAATAGTAATTCTGTTGTTTTCTTAATTTTTAAAATGTATTTTATTATTACTATTATTTTTTAGATCGTTTACCATGATCAAGTGGCATCCCAGGGATGCAAGAATACTGTTGATTTTCATATGTTGATTTATATCCAATGGTTTTGCTGCATTTACTTACAACTTGTACTTGTGTTTGAGCTGCTGTAACAAAATACCATAAACTGGATGGCTTACAAACACAAACATTTAGTCCCCCCAGTTTTGGAGGCTAGGAAGTTCAAGATCAAGGCACCTGCAGATTTGGTGCCTGGAAAGGCCTTCGTCCTCATAGAAGGGCATTTTCACTGTGTCACCTTCCAACAGTCTCACTGTCTAATCCCATCACTTTGGGGGTTAGGATTTCAACATATGAATTTTGGGGCCGCAGAAGTGTTTAGATGGTAACAACTTGCTTATAGTTGTTTTTTCTATATTGAATATCATGTCATCTGAAAATGGGGCCACTCATTCATGTCCCTTTCCAAGTCTTCTGCACACCTTTTATTATTGTTATTATCGTTATGGTTTATCTTCTAGAAAAATGGCAATAAAAGGGATGAAAATGGCACCATTACTTTTTTTCCTGAGTGTAATGGAAATCCTTGTGAAGTTTCACTGGTACTTGACATCCATTCCACTTTCCTTCAAAAGTGTGTGCGTGTGTGTGTGTGTGTGTGTGTGTGAGAGAGAGAGAGAGTGCATGTGTGTGAGTGTGTGTATGTATGTGAGAGTGCCTGTGTGTGTGTATGTGTGTGAGAGTACATGTGTGCATGTGTGTGTGTGTATGTGAGAGTGCCTGTGTGTGTGAGTATGTGTGTGTGTGTGAGAGCACGTGTGTGTGTGTGTGTGTGTGTATGTGAGAGTGCATGTGTGTGTGTGTGTGTGTGTGTGTGTGTGTGTGTGTTTTGGTACATCAGAGACTATAGAACCCAAATGCTCTTTTCCAGGCTGCCTTGCATCTTGGAGGTGATCTTGGTTTGGACAATTGGATGTGCCTGCATGCATTTAGAAAAAGTATACAGGTTTCCCTAAAGCTGCAGAAAAAAAAGCAGAAAACCCCAAACCACATCCTGGTGCCAGGACAGATAAGAAACCTGATCTGTGGCCTAAATCCATGAAGGGCGCATTAGTCTTGACTGTATTTATTAAAGCCATCTGTTCCCCTCCCTCCTTAACCACATTTTGTCTTCCTAAACTACCAGAACACAGATACCCATCCCAAGCAGTTGTAGTCAGAGTTTCTTCTTAAAAAAAGCAAACAATAAAAAGAAAAAGAGTAAATGTTTCTTTCTTTGTAATAAGTATGTTATTACCCAAATAATACATTTGCATTGCTTAAAAAAATCAAGTACAGATTAACAAAAAAATGGGAACAAAAACTGCTCATAACTTTTCCTCCCAGAGACAATCCCCTGTTAAAGTTTCCATTCTTTTTCTATATGTATTTAGGATGAACATGTTTCATAAATCATCATCTGATTTTTATCAGCCCTGTGCAATGCAATTTTCAGAGTTTTATTGGTGAATAGTGTGGGTTAGAGCAGATGCCATCAAAGTCCAGTAGTCACATATCTGCTTGGTAAAGTGTATGTAGAGGAAAAAGCTGTGTGCATCTAATTCTTCAGGAAAGACGCCCCAGGACCCCCAGCACTTTGGACTGCTTAGGTGCTTTTTCAATCATTAGTGTCCCAACTCATTTATCATCAAACTAAAACATTTACTAAGAACAGCCAAGAGACATAGAGATACCCAGAGATAAATTCTACATCAAGATTTTTCCAGGGCTGAACTTAGTTAGATATGAACCATTGAAAACAGTCCCTGTGTGATAACCGAAAGAAGAGATGAGTGTAGAGAAAAGTTGTCTCACAAATTGAGAGTCTAATTAACATTACCCTTTCCCCCTCAATCAACAGTGAAACAAGTTAGCAAGCACAGAAAAGGAAATAAAAAACAATAAGATGGGTTATTTTTTCCATGGAAGTGAAAGGGAAAGCATTTTTTTCCCTTTTATTATTTTGCATTTTGCCTCCCCAGTTGCACAATGGGAGCTCTCAGAATTTTGTTTTCTTAGACCAACAATGTCTCCACAAAAGCCCGATGAACTTTAGCTGCTGCTCTGGCCAAGTCTTCAAGGCAGATCATTTTGTTGACTCCCGATGCTTGAGAGATGCCAACATCTCAGACTGAGTTGGCTTCCAGCAAGAATTCTGTCCAAGAATCTGGGCTCCCCTGTGACTGAAAAAAAGAGAAGAATGTTTTATGAGAAGAATTTTCTATTTGTAGACATTCTATTAATCTGTTCATCATTTAGGATGGTGTTAAGGACACGAAGCCTGCAGTAAACTAGATCAAGAATAAATTTTATTGCCACTTCTTAGTAGTTCCTATAAATCCTCTGTCTTACCTAATCTATTTTTGTTGTCACCCATCTCTCACCCCCCACAAGTAAGATGTGTCCACTGTCCTAGGAAAATTGAGTAAATGCTGGGCTCTGTGCAGCAACCACTGTCTTCCTGGGTGCAAATGCCCCGTTTCTACCATTTTCTTTTTCACGAAGTGGGTGATTTGCTTCTTGGAATAATATGTGGAATTCTATTGTCCTCAAAGTAAAAGATATGTGGCCATTCCTTCCTTTGTCCAAAATATTAATAGAAGGGAAGGTCAATCATTTTTCATTAGTGTTGCAGTGAGTCTTGGCTTCTGGTTCTCAATTTGTTTCAGCAAGAAGAGCAGTTTATCAGTGACTTTTGTTCTGAAGATCAGAAGAGTTTTTTGACTTTCTCTTGAGCATGGCCTTCTCTATGGCTTTTTATGCCTAGAATCCCTTTTTCCTAACTCCACTCCTAACCATCCTCTGCCCATTAATAGTTTTAAGATGAAGCTTATGGAGCATAGAGACATTTTTGATGTCATTCTTTACTTCATTTCAAGGAAACTAGAAATGACTACAAGAAAGGAGGTGGTTGTTGTATAGAGTGTTTACTGAAAATAACTGGTTAAGAGCCAGATCAAACTTGGGAAGACAGGAAAAAATATCAGCAGGATATGCCAAACTGCACCAAGAACGCACACTCATGTCAGTGGCCAGAAGAGAGAAATCTGCTTTTATTAATCAGGGTAGGTTAACTGATGTGTTTATTATGCAACCTAAGATGTGAGGCAATAGAAGATTATTTCTCACTCATGAAACTCTTGGGTATTTGGTGGGGAGCATTCCAGTGGTAATTCAGGTTCCTTCTGTCTTGGGGTTCTGACTTCTTCTATATCCACATCTGATACCTGGGGAGAGAAAGAGAGAGTTGCATAGGGAAGGGTTTTATCAGCCAGGCCTGTAAATGGTGCACATTACTTCTGCTAACATGCCGCAGTTAAAAATTTCATCACGGGGTCACTTATAATTGCAAGGGGGGCTGGGAAATTTAGTTTACTTGCACATCTAGGAGGAGAAGGAAATGGGTTTTGACGACATGTGGGAGTCTTTGTCACCAAGGATGAAGACACTTCATCCTCGAGATAGATGTAGAAATGGAAGAATTCCAATAAGCTCACTATTTCATTTCCTACCCCCATTTTGATTTTGGATCTTGTGCCTGAGTCTATACCTCAACCCATGCCTGTAGGGAGGAATGAACTTAATCAATCCCTGGGAACTATGCGCCCTTCATAGAGGACAGTTTTCCTTTACCGAGTCCCTGTACATCTTCTGCTGGGTGTCACTGAGATACTTCACTATCAGCAGAAGACTTCATTCCTGCTTTCAGTGTGCTTGCACATTCCTCAGGCAAGTTAAGACTAACACGTATAAAGCAAGTGGAGAATAACCCATCACAGTGGCTGGTCAAGGTTGGGGACTTCATGGTCTGGATGGTGTGGGCCACTCATAGCATCACACTGACAGTGTGTCACAACTTTCCTGTGCAAAGATACGGTGTTAGTCCTTTCAGGGTATTCATATGATTTTCTTTGAAATATGTCCAACCTCAGGCAAGTTCTTGGCTGTGTGTCAGTGAAATAACTGATGGGCCACCCTAACCACTTTTTCCGTCCTACTGAATAAAATAAATTGGTTTAGCAAACTTGACTGTCTGGATTGTCAGTCTTATAGCTAAAACAACCAATTATTTATCTCCTCATGAAGAATATAAATCGGACAAAAATAATATCAGACTGGCAAAAACTTGGAGAGTTGGTTCAGGCCAATCAATTTAGTGTGTGTGTGTGTGTGTGTGTGTGTGTGTGTGTGTGTGTACACATACACTTTAATGCACATGCTTTTATTTTCTGTCAAGTAGAAGAGATTTGCATCTTATTTTGATTTCCAAATTTTCAAGAAACCCTTACTTCTCACAAGAATTATTAGATAAATTTTAGGTGAAGAAGGAACATGGAAACTTAAAAATGTTAAAGAAATAAGGGAACCTAACAGATAGAGCCCTGCTGCCGTCTCCCTTTCACCCCACCCCCCACTTGAGAAATCCTTCCCTAAGTGAGGGCCAGGAAGGCGGGGTAAAGGACGCCCGTCGGAGCAGACAGTGACTGCGTGCACTGCTGCGGCAGCTGCGCCACCGCGTCCTTCCCAGCACCCAGGCTTCCTCAAGTTTGCCATCACAAGCAGGTGACTAAAGAGAATTCCTTGGCTTTGCATAGGCCTGGCTAAAGCGCTGTTGTTGGAAATGCTCTGAGGAACTCAGGCAGAAAACCATTTTTTCATGATTTATGAGATCCCAAATGCCACCACTAGCATTAGATGATTAAATTGGCACATTTGTCTGGACTGCCTCTACAGGGTTATATACTGCCCCGAGGGCCTCAGGTGGACATTGCATGCCATTGCCATCATCACTTGGACGTCACCAGCAGGAAATATCAGAAGCCTCCCAAGACAGTCTGTCCTCCTGAGCTTTCCAGAGAGGCCCCGGCAGACAGAGAGGTTGGCTTTGTCTGGCTTGGTACCTGGGCCTGGAAGTCCCTACCCGCTAAAGCCCAGAACTCCACTAGGGTGGAAAAGGGCCAGGAGAGTGCCCTGCAGTAGCACTAGCACGGACAGAGCATCACCACCTGTCAGACGTCCAGTGCAGAGGTGATTGGGACTGTTGCCTCCTCATTGATCAGATTAACCAGGCACTCACTGGTGTTGAGTTGCAAATGTCTGGATTTTGCTTCCCCTGGCAGTAGCTCCAGGGATAGCAGAGAAAACAGCTTATAAATTCTTTAATGATTCTTGGAGCCAAGGGCAGCTTACAGACTGGATTTTCAAGCAATGTTATTTAAAAGGTTGCAGGGGACACGAAGGTAAATAGCTTGAAAAATAGGGGGAAAGTTATTTCTTTCCTCCTCTGAGAGCATTACACAGATTGAATTAACCTCGAGTTAATTCTTCTTGTGATTGTGAGACACAGAAGAGAGCATTGTGCTGGGGCGTCTGCATCTGACTTGTACAGCCCCCATCTGTCTGTCTCACTGAATGTTTCTCTTTTGAAGAAACATTTGGAAATAAGACTTTTAAAAGTTTTTTTTCCTTCTTTTTTTAGATCAGTATATGTCCTTGTAGATATCTGAACATCAACTCTGAAATACCGTCAGGGGATGTGTGAGGATGTTTGAAAACAAATGAACAATGAGTAATCTCCCCTGAAGATGTTCAAGGAGAAGGTGGGTATCGACTCAAAAGAGTTGTTTCAGGGAAGGTGCAAGCACTAGTTAGAAGGATGGATGAGATGAATTACAGTCCCTGCTGCTCCTGAAATTCTATTATTTCTACCTTACACTGGTTTGAATAATCAAAACTAATGCACTGCTTTTTGGATGAATGTGGAAATAGATTCTGGGTAAAGCATTAATTTCGTTTTCTGTATTCCCCAGCAGAAACCTGTTATTAAGATTGGGGAATTTCCCTGATGATGAACCACAATGAGATATCACCTTACCCCATTTAGAATGGCTTTTCTTAAAAAGTCCAAAAACAATAGATGCGGGCATGGATGCAGAGAGAGAGGGACACTTATACACTGCTGGTGGGACTACAGATCAGTGCACCCTCTGTGGAAAACAGTATGGAGATTTCTCAAAGAACTAAAAGTAGACCTACCATTCAATCCAGCAATTCCACTATTGTGTATTTACCCAAAGGAAAAGAAGTCATTTTATCAAAAAGACACCTGCACTTGGATGTTTATTGCAGCACAATTCACAACTGCAAAGATGTGGAATCAACCCAAGTGCCCATCAATTCAGGAATGGATTAATAAAATGTGGTATATGTATACCACGGAATGGTACCTAGCCACGAAAAACATGAATTAATACCTTTTGCAGCAATTTGGATGGAACTGGAATCTATTTTCCTAAGTGAAGTATCATAAGAATGGAAAAACAAACATCACACGCACTCACTATTAAACTGGAACTAACTGATGAGCACACAAGTGCACAGAGGGAAGTAAAACTCAGTGGAAAGCAACTGGGGCGGGGTGGGGAGGTGGGGAGGGAGACATGGACATTATTTGGGTGACAGGCACACCTATAACCAGGACTTAAGCATTACAAAGGTGTAACCTAAAATATTTGTACCCCATTAATATTTTGAAATTAAAAAATAAAATAAAATGAGATATTTAAAACTGAAAAAAAGATTGGGGCATTTTTCCATTGGTACAGTGCTCATAATTCTATAGTTTGTGGGATAGTTCTGATTTCAAACTTTCTGACTCCCCGTTCTGTAGGCCCGCCTCTGCTTGACATATGACTAGTTCTGACTTGAGATTTAGAGAATATTGACACTTTATTGACAGGGCAAGGAGCTGTCAGTGATGAAAAGAACAAACCGTTATGTGTAGAGGCCTTATAGCAAAGGTTAGATTTCCTAACATCTTAAATAATTTTGAGTTTCTTTGGTCTTCAAATATTTCAGATTAAAGGACCCCTCTTCCTTTACTGCCTTCTTTATATATTAAAAAATAAAGTGTTACTACTACACCAAACTGTGTACGTACTGATCATGGGTTTAACTACCAGCTGCCCTTACTTGGAGGTGATTTTTCCAAGCTTCCTGCTCACACGGTGGAATTCCATTTCCATGGCTGCCGTGGGGCCAGGCCCAGCACTTGGTTCCCACAGGTGGAGGGATGGAGCTGGAGTGGTCAGCGAGTCAGTGCCCTGTGCCACCACCCTCTGCCGTGCTCCCGCTGTCCTGATGCCTTTTATGATGCTGACCTCACCCTATTCCACAGGAAAGCTTTGATTTCCCCACTTTTCTCTCTTTCTCTCTCTCTTTATTTCTGGTCAACTAAAAGCTGGGCTTCTCAATCTAACCTCTGAAATGACACTTAATGGCTGAAACCTTTAAAAAATAAAGACTTGTCTTTCTCTTTGTCCACTCGAAAAACAACTGTCCTTCTCAGATGATTTAACGTATAAAGTAAAATGCTAAGTTCATGGATGAGAAGGCTGAGTCAGATATCATCGAGAAAAATCTGTTTTTGAAACAGTACATATTTATCAGAGTATAATTTCAATGAGTTTAGGGATCTTTGTGTATTTTGCTTACCAATGTATTTTGCTTTCTAAGTGCCTCAAGCAGTCGATGCCCAATCAGTGTATGTTGTGTGACTCTGCTGTATACCAGGCTATGTCTTCAGAAAGTGTAGTGTCTTATATAGGAGGTGACAGGTGTGTGTGTGTGTGTGTGTGTGTGTGTGTGTGTGTGTGAGGGGGACCCAACTAAAAGGATTTCATAGGCGTAAATTTAAAATGCAATTGTAACATAGAGGCGTAGCTGTCTGCCTTGTGCCGTGGCAGCTGCAGAGAGTAGGTGATATTGGCACTAGGTGTTCAAGGACAGGTGCCTTTGCAGGGAATTGGGACATCATGTGCAGAGGGAACAACATGAATAAGCATGTGACTCACGTCATATTTGGATATGGGCTAACTGCAATGTGGGCTTCCCTAGTCTTCCTTTATACCATCTGTCCACAACTTCCTACATCTGTCATTCATTCATTCATTCATTCATACTAAAGTCAACAGATATTTCTTGAGCATCAAGCAGCTAGAAATAATTCTAACCTCTGAGAACATAGAAATAAATGAGGGAAACAAAACCCCAGCTTTCAAGAGGCTTACATTCTGATGAGGAGAGACAAACAATGAGTTTGTCTCATTGAGTAAATATGACAAAGGATAATAAAAGTTATAAAAAATAAAATAGGATAAGGGGATAAAGCATAATTGGGGGTGTATTTAATCAAGGTAGCCAGGAAAGGGGTGAATGTGGTGAAGACATTTCAGAAGAAACCTGACTGAAATGAGAGTGAGCTTTGGGTGTGATTCTGTAGTTTTCTTTAAGCCCTCGTAGCTGCAGTTCTGTTAGCCTTGGAGAAGCATGAAAAGAGAGGGGGTCCCCAGTTGACTGATGTGGTCATTTCTAGGAAAGAGACACCCTGATCCTGTAGGCCCAAACTGCAAACTGAAATTACACCCTGAACTCTGTTAATATGATTGCTCTGTCCAGGGTCCAATGGCTCCATGGTAGGACTGGGATTGGACTGAAAAGGAGATACACAAACAACTTTGGACAGGTGGAAGGAACCTGCTTTGGTTTCCAAAGGGGGAAAAAAAATCCTCATTTTGTAGGAGAGGATGTTGCTGAAGCTTCTGGAGAATCAACTGCCGAATGACACATCCAATCAAGAAACGGATTTTAAATGTTCTTTGGGGACAGAGTTACAAGAGCTTTCTATGAATATACTTTGGGTGGAGTGATCATGGATGTCAGTTTGCTTCTGCAAGTGTAATAAGGATAAAAAAGCCTCTGACAGTTGTATTGCAGGTATTTACAGATTTTTAAAAATACTTTTTCTTGTTTCTGATGAAGCGTGCTTTAAAGGGAGCCCTATTAAACAGAGTGAGTGCTTCAACTGCTGTAGAAGCCTGTTGCGTATTAAATGTTTTATAGCTGAACTTTATTACACTCAAACTTCACAGAGATGTTTATGAACCTTATTGCATTCCGACATGAAATGAGCCCAGGAAGGTATTTCTGACTTTATGGAATGGAACTTTTCATTGTATGGAACATTCAAAAAGCTGTTGAATGCCAGAGTTCAAAGTAATTTCACAAATGTTGATTTCTTTAATGATCGTTGGGACCTTAAGAAATTGCTGATGACTTCTACGTCTTGCATCTAACTTCTTTTTTTTTCTTCATTTTTGGAAAACATGTACCATTGCTTCAGTAAGAGGAATGTGTGGAGCTTGTGGTTTATGCTGTATTCATGCCATGGTAAGAAGAGAGACCCTGTTTATTGCTAGAGGAGACATATAAGGAAAGTAAAAGGAGGAAAATGTCATTTAATAGATAAACACTCATGCCCAGCTTGACATTTTTCTAACCCCTTCAAGGACACACATTCCTGAAGATCTCTGAGTCAGTCTTTAGAATACGTTTGGAAGATTAACCATTAACTTGCCTTAATAAGGGATTTTCTGCAATGCTGACCCATGCAAACTTCAGCCTTTCTAAGTCTCATTCACTCATAATTAATTCATTCTACATTTACTGAATTCTTACTTTATCCCAGACACTGTTCCAGGTACAGATGATAATCAGAAGAAAAGGACAATTCTCAAAGAGTTTATGGTTTAGTCCAGTTGATTAAGCAAAGAAATATGCATAGATGGTTGGCTGATTACAGATAAGAAAGATCCAATTTAGGGTGTAGGAGTTGGTAGGATTCAGGGGGAAGATCAGGAAAGACTTCTGGGAGGAAGCTGCCCTGGAATTGTGTCTTCCTGATATGCAAGAGTTCGGTAGAAGATGTTAAGATTGCTATTTGTGCACATTGCTAGGGAAGGAGGTAGGAAAGATACATATACATTCTGAGCTCAGGAAGGAGCAAGTTTACTAAAGAATTGCTTAGAAAAGTGGGACTGAGAACGACAGTCTACTTCCCCGTGGAATCAGCTCTTGAGTATATAATAACTCCATTATCTCACTGTGCATATGTTTGTCATGGTAATAGTCTTAATATTTGCATGGTGCCTATGGTTTATACATTATTTTTATGTATATCAACTATTTACTTTTCATAGCAACCTGGTGATAAAGATGTTATTATTCCTTTATAGATGAAGAAATGAATCAAGTGACCTGCCCAAGGTCATATAGCCAGACCATAGCTTTATTGGGCCTGAAACAAGCCCTTTCAACTCATATTCTGAACTTAACTGTTCTACCATAGGACTTCTTAATAGTTCACTTTTATTGATTGATTCAATAAATATTCATTCAACACTGTATGTGTGTATCTGTGTACTTATTCAATGCACTTTTATTGAGCACATACTGTATGTCAGGCACCGTACTGGGGATACAACAGTGAACAAAACAGATAATTTCAGATTGTGGTAAGTACTGTAAACATAAATACTATAGTTGGAGGGTTACTGGAGGTGGGAACTATACTTCAGAGGATTGCTTTTACTTTCTTGGTCATCTAATATTTATCAAGTATTTATTTCTCTCTGTGTGGTTACCTAATTCATGTTATTCAGTGAAAATGTACTAAGTGCTTCCATAAATAAATCATCATATGTGACTCTTTGGTTATTTTCATCAATGTATAAGAAATAAAGGTAACTCTCATTTGTTGAGAGACCAGCATGTTCCACCTTCTTTGACAGATACTTTTTTATTAGTTTAATTTATGGGATGCTAGAGGAGTTCATCAAAGCCCCAGGGTTCTCTCCCAGCTGATTCTTTTATTACTTGAAATGTGCATTGAATATGTTCTTCCTCCCAGAGGCAGGAGACAAATCTCTGGATGACTCTCTGTTCCAGCTGCTTAAATGTTCTGCTAATAGCTGTCCCTGCTGACAGCAACCTGCAAAGGCAGCTATCCTACAAAAACATCCTTTCAAAGTTTTTTCTCTGCAGAGCCTGGCTCCTTTCCAAAACTTAAATGGTGGTGAGAATGTATTACTATTTGTTACTAAAACATGTCTGGGATGATGACAAAATGCTCTACAACCAAAGATCACAAATAGGTCATCATACAGGAGGCTCCAAGCATGTTACAAGGCCTCACTGGTCCCAAACTGTTATCAGCACCATCAACCTGGAATATAACTGCCTTCCTCTCCACCACACCTGACACTTTGATATTAGAGTAAAAGTTTCAATGCAGAGTTCTGAGCAGGACTCCTGGAGTAGAATGACATGCCTAGGAGAAGAGGAGGGACAATGGGATGTTTTCATCAGTTAGCTGATTATGACTTGGAAGTCTAAAAGAACTGGGATTGGATGGACTAAAGATGGGCAGATAAACCAATGCAGGATGGATTCAATAGCTGGAGTCCTGGAGGAGGTACCACTGTAAGAGCACGGGGCCAGGAGGGAAGCCCTGGGTGGTAAAGGACTCCCTCCTGCTGATCCTTTTGTGTGGGGACTGGTACAGCTCTTTGGCTTTGAAGAACATGCCACTGTCCCAGCACACAGAGCCTTTTCCACCTACTACCTGTTGGATATTGGACAGGCCACTTAAGCTTTATGAGCTAGTTTCTGCATCTTCAAAAAGGAATTGAAATATTCACATCATGGGGTTTTTTTTAAGGGTTGAAATAATAGATGCTGTCTTAGGCTCTTTAAACAGATATGTGTAGGTTTGCTTCAACACTGGCAATTTGTTGCACAGAAGCACAGGAATGTGGGGCATTATGGAAATGGCTCCAGAAGCAAGCCAATCCCTCTGGCTCTCAAGGATTCACAAATAAGTCAACAGAGTAACTGCTTCATTTGCAATGACAGCCTGACCTTAAGTAATCCTCTGACTTTGTGTTCACTTAGTATTTATACTTCTCCAAATAAAGGATGTGATTTGGTATTTGCCCATTTGATATGGAACACCTTCTTATGGCAGCATTTGAGCCAGCTTTGAGCTAGAGGCCTCTCTTATTTATAACATAGGTAGACCTAGATAGGATTACTTTGGTTTTATGCCATGATTCCTGTTTCCATCAGAAATGGCAGGATTGATTCTACCCAAAGTCTAAGTTAGAGCCATTTTTCGTGGAAAGGACTGCAGTTGTGATAGGCATTGAAAGGCTGAAAGATGTGTTGTTGGATACAGCAGGAGTGTGTACAGTGTAGCTGTACAAGTAGACAGGCTCTACAAAACTGAAGCTTAGCTAATGGCCTAAAGATTAAACTGCGGGGTGTTAAGAACTGTATCCACCACTATAGAACAATGTGGAAAGTGGCCAGACCCTCAAGAAGGCCCCAGTGTGGCCACATCAGTTCAGGATACTCGCATGTCCCTAGGGGGAAGAGCACTGCTGTGGAGTATCCAGTCACACTTACATGCAGACAACACCATGGGCAATGTCTTTGTGGTTCAGAAGGATCAGCATCATTTATATACAATGAATGCATGTGATTACATATACTGTTGGGAAGAAAGGGACACTGGCTGGGTGGTCCCAAGTATTTACCATGGTTAAATTACTTGGTGTCAGTTAAAAATAGCTGGCTTATAGACATAAATAACTAGATTGAGGATTTAGGACCTGATACAATTTTTGCTGTTGCTCCAAGTGGTCATGATAAAGCACATAGCGAAATGGTTCCAGTTGACTTTTTAGAGAAATCCGTAGCTGCGTTTGTACAAAACAGGAAGTGCTAGGGGTCAGCCACAGAGTCTCCCAGTTTATTTCTCTCATGTCTTTAGGAAAAAGAAAAGAACCTCACAAGTTGCCAAACTGTGGGACACAAATATCCTTTTTTGGGAGATGGGGAGTGGGATAAGATCTGGTTCCTGTGCCCCAGTAGTTAGGAAGCCAGTTTTAGGGCAACTTTAATTCTGTTGTGGATGTTGTGTTTGGGTTCTTCTTCTCGTGGCTGTGGCTTCGTCCTTTGAAAAGAAAACTCATGAGAACTGTTCAGTGGCCCAGAGAGTCACATGTCTTGCCAGCTTCTCTTATTTGCTACCTCCCAGCCCTTGTCATTTTCCAAGTGATGATACTACTGGTTTTAATGACTTTGCCCTTTCCTCAAACCAGTTAAATTTAGAACTCTTCACCAAAGCTAAACAAATCAGAGATTTGGTCAAAAATCTGAAATTGTTGGAAATTGACTCCACCATGGAAAATCCTTATCATTGACAATCTTTTGGGGTTCACGATCCAAGAAGCAGTGTAGTTCTCTATCACCTCTGATAAGAAGCAGAAAGAGGGAGATTTGCTATTCCTGGCTACCCAGTTCACAAGCTACTCCAAGAATTTTCTGCTTATTCTTGTCTTGAAATGAATCAAGTACTGTCCTTGGCTCATGAACCCATCCCACTGCTATGTGATATAGCTTTCTTGGTGATTTTCTTAGAAAAATAAGAGCCTTAAGACTTTTGGAATAAATTGTCCTGGTTTTGCATTTCACTGAAGGAAGTCAACACTGGTCTACTCCAATGTGTTAGAGGTGTGGTGATAAAGAGCTTAGGATCTGGAATTAGACAGCTCTGCATTTGAACTCAAGATCTCCACATATTAACTGTGTGAATTTAGGCAAACTTTCTTCAATACCATGAGCCTTGTTTTTGGCATTTGTAAAATGGTACCACCTTCATAGGGTTGCTGTAGCCTTTATAAACATCCAGTTAATGGGAATCAATTATAGCTTGAGAATATATTTTACAGAGAGCACTTCAAACACTCATGCATGCTATGAGAATTAAGAAAGTTAAGTTGTTAGATTCAAGGTGTAAATATGGGAACCATGAAACAAAAGATGATCTTGGATTGAGAGTAAGGATAAAGGACTGATTGCATTTTTTCTTTTTGGAAAAAAATGAATACTTTGCAGTTGAAAAAATATTTCATGAACTAGATTGAAACTTCTCCCAGTTGATGTGAGCCAGCTCAGCCGAATGTCTGTTATTTGGGGCTGGACAGTGAGGGATGCCATACAAAGCTCTTCTGTGTCCAGGTTGAGTAACAGCCATATGATACTCCCAGACATACCTTTCCAAACCACATGACACATTGCCATGCCAAGCACGGAGAGTCTGTATATTTCTCTTTCCTGTTATTACACATTCCATGCTGATTCAAATGTAGAATGAGCATTTGAATAGCCTATGTGTTGAAAAATGTACCCAGTGAGACAAATTTTTGGGACTCACTTTTGATAAGAGAGAGACTGAGATGAGAGAGAGGGAGTTTTATATATGGAGATATATATATATATATGTATATACGGAGAAAGAGAGAGACAGAGAGAGAGAGAGAGAGAGAAGAAACCAGGGCTTTGCATTTCCCTCTCCTCTAAGTAGCAGTGCTAGAAACAGATACTGAGCACCCCTTGTCAAGGACAGCATACCTTATAAAGAAGGCGTGGCTATCCCAAGAGCAAGTAACTGTGTGTAGAGGTAATAAGCAAATGGACTTTTGAATATATATTTAGGACTCATTCAAGAGTAAAAATTTGGAACATGCATGAAGATTTGGAGAAGACTGTGATTGCATTGAAGTCAGTGTGAAAGAATCTAATGTTTTCTAGAAACAGCTCTTGATTCTGTAGTAAAGCCTTCGTAGATGAAGTAGAACGTCATTCGGACTTTTAATGGTGGAAGCATTGTGATTTGGTGGGTAGCGGGGAAATAAAGTCCTTTGCAGGTGCCAGAAGAATAAAATCCTTTCCAAGGCAGCACCCTGAAGCTGACAGAGGTGAAAAGAAGAGTCTACACATATGATTTCATAGGCAGTCCTGGGAGTAAGAAGCAGAGGTGGCATGGGGAGGTTGGCGTGGGGTGGGGGTTGGAGGCGTAGTGGCTTCAACACATGAATCAAGATCCACAGAGGGAAGAGCAGAAAACGATGATGTGAGAGAGGTGAGAGTGAGGTGTGGAGTCTACGGAATCTGAGAGAGAAGGGACTGAGCATGATGATGAGGGTGAAGGAGGACTTTTATAGTATCTTCCTTATCAAATTTCTTTTTTTATGTTATATATTAAAGGTGTTCAACATGATGTTTTGATATACACAGTGAAATGATTGCTACAGTCCATCTAGATCTACTCTCTGTATCTATGTATTTGACTTTTTCAAAGATTCCACATGCAACTGAGATCATGCACTACTTTTCTTTCTGTGTCTGGCTTATTTCACTTAGCAAAATGGCCTCCAGGTTCAGATTCATCCATGCTGTTGCAAATGGCAGGATTTCCTTCTTTTTAAAAGCTGAATACTATTCCATTGTATGTATATACATACATATTCATTTTTCAGTGGGCACGTAGGTTGTTTCCGTATCTTGGCTGCTGTGAATAATGCTGCAATGAACATGGGAGTGCAGCTGTCTTTATAAGGTGCTGATTTCATTTCCTTTGGGTGTGTAGTTTGTTTAACGTCATGTAAGATTGAATCGGTTAGTGTATCGGCAAGACACAGGTGGCACCCTAAAACGCATGATGTCATGAGAGTTTAAGAAAGAAATGATGTTCAAAGTTGTGAGCAGAGTACAGGGGAGCCATAGAAGGCCATGAAGGGTAGGCAGCATTTTCATGCCGGCCTGGAGGGACAAAGGGAGGGAGAGTTACTGGAGCCCCGTGCAGAGCATAGGCGGAGAGGGCTGCTGGACTGGAGCTGCCCCGGGGCAGGCAGGTCAGTGTCCAGGACATGGGCAGGTGGACAACCACGGAGAGTCAATCTTTCCATTTCTCATGGACACAGAAACTCTCTCTGCATGTGACACTACGTTGATTTCTACTACGAGGGTTTCTTCCTTGATGCCAAATGTTTCCTGTTGAAGGAGCAGAGAAAGAGGGAGAAAGGACCACTCTTGTGGGATATTTCTTTCAACCTCTCTCTGCAGCCATGGAGGGGGAAACTGAGCAACCACAGGAGAATGGTGGTGCTGGGCAGACGTCAGGAGGGTGCCTGAGCTGTGGAGATTCACTGGACATTAGCAAATTGCCCACGCGTCTTCCCACAGTACCACCTGCATGCTTGATTTACAGTCCTTCCTTTGCTTGCTTTAGCGGTGTCCACTGAAACCACACATCCTGAAATACACCCGGTTTTGCTTTACGTGTCCATGATAAGAAAAAGCAACAGCATAAGAACAACTCAAAAGAAGTAGAAACTTTCAGACTGCATCTTCCTTATCCTTGGTGAATTCCAAAAGGAAGAGGGGATAAAGAAGGAGCTCTCACTATACCTCAAAAGCCAAAAGCAAAAGCAAGATAAACAAAACCCCTCCATTTCAGTCTAGTGGGTGGTGGGGAAGAGGAGGGGGTTTTAATAAGTGTAGTATTAAAGTCAGAGAGATGTGGGTTTAATTGTTGGCTCTGGCTCTAGTTACGTGATCTAGGCAGGTTACTTGATCTCACTAAGAATCAGAAGTTTCATCAATAAAATTGAGTTGTTTTGAGAATTAGACATGACATTTAAAGAGCTTAGCATGCTATCTGGTATATACCCAGTACTTAATAAATATTACCCATTTTTGTTATTGTTGTAAGTCATCTCTTGTGTCAATGTCTGCTTTAGAAATATTTGTCTTGCTTACTTGTATTAAAAAGTTGTAAAACTTCTGTCCCCAATTCCAATATGTGTACTGGTGTTCTTTCCCAGTTCATTACGGCTCACACTACCCTCCCTTCAACCCTCTGCACTCTTCCCTTCTCCAAGGCATTCCTCAAGGGCTTTGGACTTCTCTGAGAAATGGTTTCATGGCTCCAACCATTTGCAAGCCAAACAGTAAGCAATCACTATTTGGCTTGGCTATTTGCTTGACACCATCCTATTGCTGGTAGATGCCTGTGCTTTTAAAAAGAAAGATCTTTCCAAATGATAACAAACTTGCAATTACACATTTGGTGTCCTAAATTTGTTAGGCCTGTTGCAATGAACAAATTGTCCTTGCTACTTGTTTCCAAGAGCAACCCTAGTTTAAAAAAAAAAAATCACAATTCTGTCCTTTTTTCAAATACTTGTTTTTCATTTTGAATTTAAGAGAAAAATGCATGGGCCCTTCTTTCCTAAGGAAGCTGTTTCTCCAATTATTATTGATACAGAAAATGGACCCCCAAACTGGGTCTGGCTTGAAGGCTAAGTGGGTTCTTGGCTTCATGCAGGAAAGAATACAAGAATGACCCAAGAGAGTAAAGCAAAAGCAAGTTATTGAAGTTACAGAGAAACAGAAGGAAGGCTTCCTCCATAGGCAGAGCAGTGGTTATCTCTCAGAGCAACAGAGAGTAGCACTTTGTGAGTTTCTAGGGTCTTATTTTATACTTTCTATTTAATTTTATGTTAAGCAGAGGGAGGATTACTCATAAAATTTCTGGAAAAGAGGTGGAGAGCTCCTGGAACCAGGGGTCCCTTATCTTTTTAAACCATGCTGGGTAACTTTCGGGAGTTGCCATGGCATTTGTAAACTGTCATGGTACAGGTAGGAATTTTTTTTTTAGTGTGCTAATACACCATAAGCAGGGTATCATGAGCAGTGAGGGAGGGTAACCTGAGGTCTTTTTTGTGGCCATCTTGGTTCTAACTGGTTTTGGCTGGTTTCTCCACTGCCTCCTGTTTTATCAGAGACCTTGGTTCAGATCTGATGACTCCTTATCGAGCAGGGCCTGCCAGTTTCCTGCCTCATTCTCCTCTCAGAGATGATATATTCCTTAATCTTCAGGGGTTGTCAAAGGATCAAAGTCTATCTTCTGTAGCTTCTGCAGGCTGATTTAGGGGCATTGACCCTGTCCATTTTGGGAGGAGTAAAAATATGGATGCCTGGTCTAAGGGGTCTGAGAACAGGATGTTTTTATTTTCCGGGTCATAAGGCAGGATGGGTTGGAAGCCCTGTGCCAGTATCATCTTTGTGTGGAATTTTTGTAATCTAGAAGACATAAACTTTACAGGAAAGTTAAACAAGCAAGGGCCTAAGACTAGTAGCAATAAAATAAAGGCCCTGATGGGGGCAGAAACCAGGTAACAGATGGTAAAAACCCTTTTATTGAGTCCCAGATAGTTTCCACTGCAGTGGCACCTTGACCAAAACTATGTAGCCATTTAGCCTGCTTATATATTTTTTATATCTTCTTTTACTTGTCCACTGGCATCGACATAAGTACAGAAAGTTTTATTGATTACTGCACAAACACCACCTTGTTTAGCCAATAAATAATCTAAGGCTAATAGGTTATCCATTTCTATATTGGCTAAAGAATCCCAGGAGGCCTTGAGCTTAGTTAAAGTGTCTCTTGTAGTCTGGGCCAGAACTTCTAGCTGGGTAGACAAGTTTCTTAGGATGACTTTATGATAAATAAAACATCCCTGAGCGGTGGCCATTGCAGTAGCAGCTCCTATCCCAGCCAGGGTAAGAGTGACAGCCCTTACCACTGTGTGAGGCAAAGTTTTTATTGCATCTTTGCTTGTTTACAGTGAAACAAATCACCACGCAGGTGCAGTATCACTATCACATGCTGTCATGCAACCCATGTTATGTTAATGATACTACAATTTTCTACTAGGCGGGGATTTTAGTATTACAATTAGCTAAAGAGCACTATAACACAACCATAGCAGCTCTAAAGCAGTCGGGGCCGGTTTGAGCCAGCTGTTTCAAGACAAGAAAGTGCTGAGCATCCAAGAAAGTGCTGGGCACTTTTCCTGGGCCCAGTAGTTATCTTGGTACCTGCCTACTCTACTTTATAAAAAATTTTTTGTGCACTTTAGCCTAGCAGTGTTTCTATTTGTGTGGTGGGGACCATTTTTCCCTCAATCCGTGCCATTCTCCACTTCCTGCAATCTTTCCGCCCATTCTTCTGCAATATTTCCTGAGTGGGAAATGAGGAGACATTATATCTATGACATTTATATTGACTTATATCTCATAGCAGCAACTTGTGTCAGCAGCAACTGACGTCTATAACACAGTCAACAACAACAAAAGCAATGATTAATTATTGTATAATCATTATGCTAATTAATAAAATATAGCTACAATGTGTAGGCAAAGAATGCAACCATTCAGAAAAAGAATTAAAGACTCCTAGTTTTTCTGTATTATTGATCTAGGCACCTAAATGATTTAAAGCATCCGTAACACTATTTTTTAAATCTGGAATGTATGTGCAATAGGTGGTTCATACTAAGGAACAGGTCTTACTCTCTGTTGTAGTGAGTATTTTTAGGACCATTCTATTTTGTAAAACCACTTTTCTCATTTGTGTAGTTTCTTGGCCTAAGAAGTATCAAACGACCCTATCAAAAAGCAGGCAAAGGACATGAACAGAAACTTTTCAAAAGAAGATAGACTAATGGGCTGCAAACATAAGAAAAAATGCTCAACATCTCTTAATCATCAGGGAAATGCAAATCAGAACTACAATGAGATATCACTTATCTCCAGTGAGAATGGCCTTTATCAAAAAGTCCTGGGCTTAAGCGATCCTCCTGCCTCAGCCTCCCGAATAGCTGGGACTATAGGCACACACCACCACACCCAGATAATTTCTTCCTATTTTTAGTAGAGATGGGGTCTTGTTCTTGCTCAGGCTGGTCTTGAACTCCTGAGCTCAAGCAATCCTCCTGCCTTGGCCTCTCGGAGTGCTAGGATTACAGGAGTGAGCCACTGTGCCTGGCCTACATTTCATCTCTTGATGTAGCCTCTTGTGGAATCATGTATTCTCAAAATTTTCACATTTTACTTATTTTCACATCACTTTCTACATCTGTATCTTTCACCTGGAATTCCAGCCCCCCCATTTGCAAATGATTTACACGTGGACAGTGCACTGTCAACAGAAACTCAACATTTCCAAGGCAGAACTCTTCAATTTTTCCTCATATTGCTCTTCTCATACCCTTTATTTGTCAAGGGTATGAGAGACACCCTTTTAGGCTTTCAGATTTAAAACTTTAGAAACATCCTTATCTCTTTCCCATAATCCCCACTTAACCACTGTGTAACTTAATCTTATATACTATTTCATTATAATCACTTTCATATATGTTCTTGCTTTTATTCTTGAAATTACTTTTTTAGATTTTTTTCTTATAAAAGCCATTTTTATGTACATTGCAGGAAATAAAACCGAAAAACAGAAAAGCAGAAAGAAGAAAATAATGTCATCTACAATTACATCACACAGAGATAATTTTTATTAATGCATTTTTCAGTTCTTGTTTCCTGTGTATTTATAGAAAATATGAAAAATATGGAATCATATTGTTTGCAGTTACTCTATTTCTTAGCAAGAAATTATAAACATTTTTAATGTTACTAAGTGATTTTTATTTGCTGTATGGTTTCAGACAGATGTATCACAATTTATGCAAATAATCATCTAATGCTATGAATTTATTTCCTTTTTTCATCAGTAAAAGAATATATGATATGTAACAGTAAGAAACAGGAAGGAACTGACAGATTTTACTCCATAGAAATTAAACATATGGAAAAATGCTCAACATCTTTAATTATCAAGGAAATGCAAATTAAAACCACAATGAGCTATCACTTATCCCCACTGAGAATGGCCTTTATCAAAAAGTCCTGAAACAATAAATGTTGGCGTGGATGCAGAGAGATAGGAACACTCATACACTGCTGGTGGGACTGCAAACTAGTGCAACCTCTGTGGAAAGCAATATGGAGATACCTTAAAGAGATACAAGTAGAAGTACCATTCGATCCAGCAATCCCATTACTGGGCATCTACCCAAAAGAACAAAAGTCGCTCTATGAGAAAGACACCTGCACTCGAATGTTCATAGCAGCACAATTCTCAATTGCAAAGATGTGGAAATAACCCAAGTGCCCATCAATACATGAGTGGATTAATAAAATGTGTTATATGTGTATCATGGAGTTCTATTCAACCACAAAAAACAATGGTGATATAACACCTCTTGTATTATCATGGATAGAGCTGGAACCCATTCTACTAAGTGAAGTATCACAAGAATGGAAAAACAAGCACGACATGTACTCGCCATCAAATTGGTGTTAACTGATCAACACTGAAGTGCAATATAGTAATAACATTCATCAGGTATCAGGCAGATGGGAGGGGGAAGGAGAGGGTGGGTATATACACACCTAATGGGTGCAGTGCTCACTGTCTGGGGGATGGACATGCTTGAAGCTCTGACTTGGGTGGGGCAAGGCCAATATACATAACCTAAACATTTGTACCCTCATAATATGCTGAAATAAAAAAGAAAAAAAAAAAAGAAAATTCTAAGATCCAAAGCAAAAAAAATTAAACAAATAAAATAAAATTTTTATATGGCCAGTGATATCAATATAATTAAAAAAATGAAAACTGGGAGAAAATATAAATGACACGTTTATATATAAGAGAAAAAAGGCAATAAACATAATATATAAAGCATAATATTTAGAGAATGCTTTCAAATACATTTGAAAAAGAACAATCGAATATAAAAACAGAAAAATAGCAGACAACTCAAGAAAGCTAAATAAACGATCAATAGACAAGAAAATAAGATAGGTGAAAAATGGTGTCTCCTTGTTTAAATTTTGCTAATACTTTATAACATATTTTAAACTATAAAAGTAATACACATTTATCTTAAAATATTTAGTTAATATAGAGGAGTATAAAAATGTATTTTAAACCCAAATACCTAGAAATGATCACTGCAAATGTGTTGTTTAATGTTTTCATATTTATGTAATTATCAAAACAAGAGCTTTTACTTCCTTTCAAAACCAGTCCTTTGCTTATTTGAAATATTTTTCCACAGTTAAACTATAGCAACAATATAGAACACAAAACAAAGGCTTGAGGAGGAGATTTTAAAATTGTAAGTTAATGACAATTGTGAGAAAATAAGAGTTTCAGTAATAAAATTATTATCAAAGTGGAATTTAGGGCAAGAAGTAAAGGCATTAAAAAAATTTAAAATTCTTTTGAATTCAAGGTCAAAGGCCTTTTGTAGATTTTAGGGGATTTTCCACATGGTCAATCATGTCAGTGAGTAAAGATACTTTTATTTTTTTCCTTTGCAATTTTTAAGCCTTTTATTTATTTTTAATTTGTTATACTGTAGTAGCTAGCATATATAGTACAATGTTGAACATATGTTGTAAGAACGGACATGCTGGTCTTTTTCCAGATCTTAGGGTGAAAGAATTTAATGTTTCACCATTATGTATGATGTTAGCTATAAATTTTTGTAGATTTCTTTTATCAGATTGAGAATGTTTCCTTTTAGTTTGTATAAAGAATTTTTTTCATTTTTTTTTGTTTTTTAAATTATGAGTGGGTGTTGAATTTTGCTTTTTCTGCATCTGAAAAGATCATATTATTTTTTTAGGCTGTTAATATGAAGATTGATTATTTTGATTAAGCTTTGAAAGTTAAAGTGACCTTATATTCTTGCAATAAACTCTACTTGCTCAGGGTATATTATCTATTTAATATACTGATAGTTTCAATGTGCTGATATATTGTTAAGGTTTCTTGTGTCTATGCTCATTGGGGATATTGGTCTACAGATTTCTTTCTTATAATGCCTTTGATTTTAGTATCCTAAAATACTTGCCTCAAAATGAGTTGATAAATATTCCTTTAACTTCTATTTTCTGGAAGTGTTTTATGTATTTTTTTCTTAAATATTTGGTAGAACTCATCAATGAAGCTGTTTTGTCCTGGAGTTTATTTTGTGAGAGGTTTAATTTTTTTGTTTATTGTATTATGATTTATATACAATATACAGCACATGTTTAATGTGGAAAGATTTGTTCCTACAACTAACTTAACTTCTGTAACAGATGTAGTGCTCTTTAAGTTATCTGCTTTTCATAGTTGATCTTACACAGTTTGTGTCTTTCTAAGAATTTATTTCATATAAGTTGTCAAATATATTGCCCTAAAGTACTTTATAATACTCTCTTGTTATCCTTCTAATATCTGTAGGATTCATACTGATTCTTCCTCTTTTAATAAGTGATATTAGTCATTTGTGCCTTCCATCATTTTTTTTTTTGATCAGTCTAACTAGAAGGTATATAAGTTTTATTTATCTTTTCAATGAGCCAGTGTCTGGTTTAATTTATTTTTCTCTATTGTTTTTCTGATTTTCATTTTATTAATTTTTGTTCTTTTCACTGCTGTTTCTTTTCTTCTGCTTACTTTGGGCTTAACTTGCTTTTTTTCTGTTCTAGTTATTAAGCTAGACTGCTATGTCATTGATTCAATGATTTTCTTCTTTCCTAATATAAATACTTAATGCTATACATTTCCCTTGAAATACTGCTTTGGCTGCATTTTGTCTTTTCATTTTCAATGAGAAACTAGAAAAAATTTACTAATTTTTTATTTCTGATTTCTTGTTTGACCCATGGGTTATTTCAAAGTGTATTGTTTAATTTCCAAATAGTAGGGATTTTCCAAATATCTTTTATTGATTTTTTGGTTTAATTCCATTGTGCTCGGAAAAAATATGTCATATGGTTTCAATCCTTTTTTTTTTTATTCCACCAATATTTATTCAGGGTTTACTACTATGTTCAACCCTTTGAAAATAGTTGATGATCATTTAAATTAGACTCTATGGGCTATTTTTGTTAAGCTATGTTATTTAAATTAGACCATATGGTCTATTTTGATGAATGATCCAAGCACATCTGAAAAGAATGTGCATTCTGCATTGTTGGGTGTTCTGTAAATATTAGTTGGGTCAATTTGATTAACCATGTTGTTAAAGTCTTCTATATCTTTAATGACTTTTTTTTCCTACTTGTTCTATCAACTACCAAGAAAGGAATGCTGACATTTGGCCCCAGTGCCCACAAAGATTTCTTTCCCTTAGTGATTTATGTGGATTATGACTTTTGCTTAGAAATGAAAGATAAGTTCTAAAGTGGCTTATTGCCACCAAGGCTGGCTTTCAGATCTTTTGCCTTATTCTTATGATCACCCATGAGGGAAAAAAGGGCAGCAAATGAGTGCAGGCATTCCTTGTATTGGTCCTCCCATGGAATCTAAACGGACATGGTAGCCTACATGTGTTCTTTAAAGTTTTATTGAGATTTCGCTTCCTTCCTCTTTATTCACTTGTATGGCATTCATCTCCATAGGTGAAAGAGTTTGTGTATTCCATTTCTCCTTACAGAGGATACGCACCGTTTGGAATTCAGAACACTAGTTGCCTTGTAAACTGAACTCTCTAATGGGCTGAAGAAAATTTAGGATGTTATAGATTAGCTGGCTTTTTCTTGTTGCTAGGATGGTATGACATCTGACATTACAGTTTCCTACAACTTCAGTGAAAGTGTAACTCAAATTTTAATGCTTCTCAAATAGAGATTTATTTAGTTCTTCAAATCCACTTACAAAGGTAACTGATTCTATCAATTTCTGAGCTTTTTCTAGGTTTTGCTCCATGAATAAGCTTGCTTCTCATCCGCCTCCTCTTCTGGCATATGATTTAGCTTTGGGATCTTTTAAACATTTACCTTGTGCTTCCCAACTTGCAAAATTATGTTTTTTTAAATCTAATTCTTTTTGTACTAGTAGACTTAAAGCTTCTTAAAAGCAGAAAAAGATCAAAGGCTATTATTTAAATTCATTTCTGAAAAGTTTATCTCCATCACATTGATTGATTCAGCATCACACACTCTTCACCATTTCAAGCTGTCAAGATAAATTTCTAAACTAGGGTCTCTAGATGTTCCTCTTTTGTTATCTTTGATTTCTAAACAATGTTTTCATGCCCTAGAGATGTTCCCTGATTTTATATTCTGCTTATGGTTCTTTAACATAAATTCTTTTTATTTCCCTCAACAATGTTCTTAACAGAGTATAATACAAAATATTGCAATACATAATTTTTACATTCTTTCTTGATGATTGGATAGTATCTTTTAGATCTTTCTGAGTGGGATTCAATGTTTTCCAAATTTCATTTTTAATTCCTATAGATTTGTTATTTCAATATTATTGGAATTTTCTCAAAGGATAATACTAATTCCTTCTTTATCTTTGTCTTATAATTCTCCCAAATTTCCTTTTACCTTTTTTACCTTTTGCTTTATGATTTTTTCTTGGTGTACATGATTCAATATTTGAAACAAACACAAAAATTATATTTTATTGTTTGTTATTTAAAAAAATAAACAAGATAATTTTTAGATAGAACACATAGATTATTTTATTGATATTTACATTATGTTAGAATAGAGTATTTGCTATTATCCATCATCTTCTCAGAAGTCTCCCAAAGCAATAACTTTTAACATGTAATTTAAAAATTAAACTTTGACTTAAAAAATGTATGTGTAAACCTACCACTTTGGGAGGCCAAGGTAGGAGGATCGCTCGAGGTTGGGAGTTTGAGACCAGCATGAACAAGAACAAGACCCCATCTCTACCAAAAACAGAAAAAATTAGCTGGGTGTGGGGGTGCACACCTGCAGTCCCAGCTACTCAGGAGGCTGAGGCAGGAGGATTGCTTGAGCCCAGGAGTTTGAGATTGCAGTGAGCTATGATCACACCATTGCACTCTACCTGGGGAAACAGAGTGAAACTTTGTCTCAAAAAAAATTTCTGTGTAAACATACGTTTATAGGATGTCTACAGGGAGTTTAAATTTGCCCATCTAATGCAAAGGTTGCTCAATTGATTATATATTTAAATATTACTACATAATAAAAATTATTTTATAAAAATACAGTTTAAATAATACATAATCAGAGATATACTCACTCCTTCTTGTTTTTCAGGAAGCTTTTGAAATAAATCATAACAGCCTATGACTTATTTTAGGGACATAATTTCTTTCACTAGATGCTTAGTTTCAATATCCATGGAGTAGCCGGATGGCGTCATGAAAGGCCAATTGCTGGATTCCTATATCCAAGTCAGTTCATCTCACATGGCAATGAAGGACTGACCCTGATACTGAGTTTTGTGGTTTTTGATAAGACAATCTCATATGTCATTTCTTTTTGTAATACCGGTAAGTATATTTTATCATTGCATAATTTTTCCTTTTGAGGTTTCGTTTTAGATCTTCCCAAATTTGGACTGTATTGACAACAAATGAACAATTATAATGAATTTGCTTAGAACCATGGAAATTAAAGTTAGAATTTTAAAAATTTCTGCAGGTAGAATTTATCTTCATAGAGTAGAGCAGTGGTTTGGGGGAGCAGGGAGTCACTCTTGCTAAGGAACTGAGCACAGTCTACAATTAGCATGTCAGGTTGACTGACACTTAGGGGAACTGGACTCCAATGATGACATAAGCAATTCTGTCTGCATGATATGTTTGTGGCTCCAGCTTCCTCTTTGCTTAATTGGCAATGATGTACATTGCTGAGCAGAGGAGGCAATGCTGGGCGTGTAGCTGGTGGGCATAGAGGAAGACTATGTCTTTTGTAAAACAGCCTTCTCTGTGAGGCAATGCTTCTTTTCATGTGCATGGGTTACAGTGGCACTTTGGACTTCTCCGGATGAGCTTTAGAGATGCTCTGTTTCTAGTCTTCCAGAACCACGCAGCAGTTCTCAACCTCAGCTGCACATTAGTATCTCCCAAGAATTGTTCCAAAATCTCGAAGCCCAGGCCTTTCTCCAGACCAATTAAATCAAGATCTCTGGGGGTGGGATCCAGGCATCACAAACTAAAAAAAAAAATTCTTTAAATGACTGCAAATGACCAAGGTTGAGAACCCTAATAGAAACAATTAGGAAGCTTCAAAAAAGCTAAAAAATTTCATTTCAGGTGGACAATGACCAATAAAAATATCATACATAAGGTATCACATCCTTAGATTGAAGATATCCAAGTAGAATATTTCCTTTCTTTTAATACAGCATTTCTTAAATATAATGTAATTTTCTCTTAAAGAAAATGAATTCTGCTGGATCTGAACCTTGACACAAATTGGTTTTATTAAATTGTTACTTAAATATATTCAAAATAAATCTTGGAATAGACTCCCTATGTTAAAATTCCTTATGTAACTACAAAAACCAAAGAATTTTAGATATAATACAAACTAAAAAAATAAATAAGAGTAAAATTAGCAACATCAATTTAACATGACCCCATACAATTTTGTTGCAACTAAACCACAGTGGTTTAATTTAAAAGTAAAAAGATGCAGTTTTAAGTCTGGTCCTATCTACAACCTGTTTCATTTTGATTTGAGTAATGTTCATGCTGAGAATTCTTGTTTGTATAAATACATGCTATAAATAAGAATTAATGAGTTTAGTGCTTTGTTATTTCCAGAGAATCAGACTTTCTATTTGCCTGAGTTTTTTCAAGGAAGCATTACCAGAATTACAATTTTAAATGCTAACTCACTTGATTCCCTGTGAAGCTGTCATTTTCCTGATATTTAGATTAGCTTTGAGATGTAATTGAAATCTTCCATAATGAACATCTAAACTAATGGATGCTGGAATCCGGAGTTGAAAACGTTTGCATTTTGGGTTTTCTAGTACTATTAGTGAACTGGGGCAGGACAGGACCTGCAAAGAAGGCATCCAAGCAATATTAAATAAATCAGCAGGATGTTGAATATGGTACTCCAATGGCTCAGGTTATTTTGAATTCAACAAACCGATGTGTGTGTGTGTATGTTTGTGTGTGCGTGTGTTTTATTGGCAATTAAAAGTAGGATATAAATATAGGTAACACATGTTTACCTTGTGTTTTGGATAATATTGAGATGAAAACAGAAAATAAAAAATTCTTGTAGAACACTTGTGAATTTCTCTGATCAATATGTCTAAGGATCCCAGGTATCTGCAAATGTTAGAAAGAAATGTGTTACATAATAGAATTAATAAAGATATCTTAGCAGACTTGAGAGCACTGCTGTTTATTTTCATGCTTGGTTACATAAGATGCAGGAAAGCAGGCTGTGGTGGGCTCAAATCATGCCTCTGGCCGTTCAGCATGAGCTCAGCTGTGGTCAGAATTCCTTCGCGCATGTGGTGAAGAAAGAGCCAGCCCACGGGTATCTTGGGGAGGGCGGGCACTGCATCCACCCAATACTGCAGGCCTTCGTCTCTCTCAGATTCTAATTTCAGAGCTATCTGATGTTTCTTCTACTGCAATGGAAGCAGGAATTTCTAGATTAGAAATGTCTAAGAAAAGCCACAGAAAGACTGTATGTCTGGGCATACCGTGATACTATTAATCGAAACGCCGCATATAAGGTAAGAGGGCCAATGATTTGGTCATGCTGGTGTGTCCACTGACAAGATAGTATAATTACGTAAGTATACTTCTTGGAATTCCCAAGATCATGACAGTTTTAATAATCTGTACCAATAACATTCATAACATTCTGGAAATCCCATCACCTTGTGAATAGTAACTGAGTTATTCAAATCTGTATTTCTTACGAGAAAGTTATACAGTTCCCAAAATGTCAAGAACCCTAAATGGTAAAGAAACATGGGCTATAGAATATAGAAATGTTGTGATGATTTATGGGGCTGCACCTCCAGGTCACTCTCTATTCAGTGCAACATATTATGATTTTCTGTGCAAAAATCCATGCTGACCCTGGCAGTTGCAGCAACAAAGCCAAGTTAACTTGCAGTAAAAATGACAGTGACATTTCCAGATGTTATTGTAGACAGTTACTTTGCCCTCCCTCCCAAGTTGTTAATATTTTGTAATTGAGCTGCACATGACATTTATTTGACTGTTATAATGACTTTGAAGGATAGGATAGCACTCATGCTTTAAATGAGGCTTTGCAACAAAATAAAACAAAAACAAAACCTCCTCTGCTGAAGAAATATGGCAAATCCATAAATATTATTTTTATGCAAATTATTTACTTACAATGGGAAATTTTACAACCTTCTCACATAAATCAAAGATAGTAGCAATTAAATTGTCACCTCCACTATAGTTTTCTATTCTTTACTAAAGACAGTTTGTTATTATGGATCTGGGGTAATTGGAGAATAATTCGATATCATGATATTAAACCCAGTCCTATTTTAGATTTAGGGCTCTACCTCTCAATCAATTTCATATATTTATAAATCACATTTTTATCACCTTGAACAAAAATTGGAGCAAATATGAATTATGCTAATTATAGGCATGCTGTAATATGGCATGTAATTTTTACTTACATGATTAGCAAGATAGAAATATTATAATTGTCAATTTTGTGAGGGTAGGGTAAAATTGGTAGGGTAAGGTTCATAATCAAGAGGAATATAAATTGCTATAACCTCTCTACAAGGAATTTCAAAATAGGGGTTAACAGCCTCCATATTTTTATATCTTCAAAACTAATTCTTTCTTTTTCTGGAAATTATTCTGAGAAAATGGTTAAATATGTGAACAAATACAAATATATTCAGAAATGTTCACAGGCTAGTTATTTAACAGTTTGGAAAATCTAGACATATGTCCAATAACTGGGGGACAAAATTTAAATAAATTTTACCAGGTTGAACAACATCAAATTGCCACTTTTTATTGGTTAAAAAGATTAAATATCAGCAATTTCATATGGATCAATCTAATAGGATAAACACACAATAGAACATTATGTGGCCATTAAGTATATCTTTTGTATAGACTGTTTTTAGTGATATGGGTAGATGTTTATAATTTAGCACAATACATAGGATATAAAATCATATTTTCAGTATGCCTTCAAACACACACACACACACACACACACACATACACACACATCCCTTAGATGACCTGTAGCTATTTTTAGGGCTGTGGATTTTTTGTTTGTTTTGTATGTTCGGCAAGAGGATGGTATCACTTTTATAGTCAGGAAATGGGTTATTATTAAATAGAAACATAGACTGCCATTTTCACAAAGAATGAGTACCTGTTTCATCATCTCCAATCTGAAAGAAATTCCAAAGTTAACTAATTCCTGGCAGTCAACTGCGATGAAAAAGAACCGGATACCTGGGATACATGGAGAAATTTAACAGTATGTCTGGAAAGGAGGAAAATCACAGGCTTCTAGTGTTTCGAGGTTGCAAACCTTCCCACGGAAGCATTTCTACCTCCACCTTCCAAGATGCTAGCCATCACTGAGGAGGAAAGTGTTGTGAATGCTATGGGTAGTCTTAAAGCATGCAAGGCTTGTGTCAGAGAATGAGTTCCCTGCAGTGCTTATTCTAGACCTGCTTAAGAAATCAGTAAAGTGCTTCTGGAGAGTAGACTGGCCAAGGTTACTTCCCGCATTTGGTACTCAAAGTGAATACACTGCAAAACTAGTACCCAACCTTAATTGATAAGAAAAATAAATGACAACGAGGAAAGAAGGTTCACTAAGGAAAGAGAGAGGAAGGACACCCCTGTATGGGAAGTACTCAGGTGACGGCCTACTTTTGATTTGTCAATTTTCTCCTCCCATATGCTTTCAAACAAGTAAGTCAAGAACCACCTAGACCTTAGATGGGTGACTTGTGCCTTTCGAGTTATATATTTCCTTCCTGTACATTTTCTCCACCCACCCAGGAAAGGCAAAACCTAGTTGTAGATAGTATTTTGACATTATTTTTTTCTCTATCCAATGGCCATAATCACCATTCCGATAATTTTTAAGTGCCATTTAGATATTTAGGTGTATTTCTAGGAAAACGCCATAAAGGATTTTAATTATCCAATTAAGATTTCTAAAACTTTTATTTAGGCAAGCAAAGCTGCCAAAGGGATTTTCAAAATCAACTCTCTCTATTTTTGAACTGGAAACTTAAATATTTTTGAACCCTAGGATGCTGGAAGTTTAGAAGAGATCCTAAATAATGCTGAGTTTACAATCTGAGAAAAAACATCCACTTAATTTCTTTTAGGGAGGCGTGGAACAGGAGCTACCATCTCTGACTTTTTGGCACATTGAGATCTCATAGCAAAGTTTGTTTCTTGAAAGGAGATTTTTCACATTTGTGCAGACTTGGGAGAAAAATAATATTTATTTTCAATTTACTTGGCTTAAGGTTTCCTTCCTTTACTTTCTGCCTTTAAACATACCAGCACAATTTTCTCCTCCTGCAAAGGGGGCTGGGGCATGTAAGGACAAGGTGTTTGCATTGGACTTAAATATGGCCTTTTTACTTAGTAGTTTAGAAAGTTGTGATAATGATTTCAAAGTCAGAGGTTTAATTCCTCCATGGAGCTTCAGTCTTCTCCTTTACTTGTCTTTGAAGAAGACCCCCAAGGAAGTGAAAATTGTACAAATAAAATTTGATTGGGGAAGGAAGCTGTGGAAGTCCAAATTAAAGATGTTGCTTTGAATGTGACAAGGTGAGAGGAAGACCTACATGGGCCAAGGACAGCATGTTGGTGCCTGGAGGAGTATCAGAAGAGGAGGGTGGGCTGCTGAGACCGGAGAGAGGGGTGCATTGACTGCATGATTTTTGTCTAAGGTAGTTGCTGTGGCCAGATCAGGACAAACCCACTTCAATTACCAAGGAAATAATTCAGTGGGTGGCAAGGCAGGGCCACCAGCTTGGGTCCAGTATTTTTTTGTTATAAAGCAAGATTTTGGGGTGGGAAGCCCAGAAATCAAATTCTCTAATAGGTATTCCAGGCTACAGCTATCATTTTGGAATAAAAATTGTACGGCATAAGGCCTATGGGGTTACAGTCAAAATATACAGTGGCTGCTGTCTGGCTCTGCTCTACCCTTTTGTCAAGGATGCTGTATACAATACAAAGCAGCTGCACCTGCACGTTCATTCAGGCCAGAGTGACTCCAGGCCTTTTATCCATCCCTGGTCCATGGGGACCAATTTTGCATGTCTTAAATCTTGTCAAGAGAGCACATCTTAAGCAATAGGTACTAAAACAAAAATCTCTTCCCATTATCATTTCACAATCCTTTTCGAGAGCCTTAGCAATTTCCATCTCATGAAGGTAAGAGTGGGGATCACTAAGAGGCAGGAGAGAGGCCCCTCCCAGGGGACCTGGCATCCTTCTCTGCCATCACACTCCATCCTATTGACTATGTACCTGGATGCTTGTGGGTTTGCTACCTCCTGAACAGCTTCCTAGTCTTCAAGCACCAGTTTCTGGCTCAGTGGTTCTTTGTCCTTAAGCCTGATTTTGACTCCCAAGATGTAGAACTCCCATTTGAACCCAGCCCCAGACTTCTACTTCCCTGAGTGATTCAACTGGACACTAGGCTTGCCCCTAACATGTCACAGCACTTTCTACTAGATCAGGAATGATTTGGCCGAAGGGACAAAGACTATGGCCTAAACTATCAACAAATTAGTTATTAATGTTATGAGTACCCACAGCTCTTCCCCTTGGCTTCCATGGTCCCTTGACTGTTGATAGGGCTGTGCAGGGAAGATAAAGTGTACTAATGAAGTCATGATGCCTGTCAGGCAATGCATGTCCCACCTCTAAGGGAGTATATCTGGTCAACATGTAAATAAAAATGAATGCCTTCTTCCACTGCCATTCATAATCCCCCCAACTATATCCTAATTGTCCACATCTCATGATGGGTGCAAGGCTGGGGCAAACTAGACAAGGTGTGCCTGTTTGAAGAACCTTGCCTCCTATTTGGAGATGCTTCTCCCTGGACATTTTTAATAAAATTATTTTTGTCTGGTGGGCTCTAGGCATCCTGTGACATGAAGTAGAAGTTCATGAACCCACAGGTACATATATGCTTCCTTGACAGTTTGATGTCAGGAAAACTGCATTCGCAGCCCCTGTGTCAATAGGTCAGATAGACACCAACAATTTTATAACTCTTACACATTACCTAGATGAAGGCAAGGCATTTTAAGTTAAGAGAGTGTGCAGGTTATCACTGAAAAGACCTAATTAACACACAGAGAGAGTATGACAGTGGTTACCAGGGTTAGAGGGTGAGGGGAATGGAAAGATGTAGGTCAAAGGGTACAAAGTTGCAGTTATGTGGGATAACTAAGACTAGAGATCCGATGTATAGCATAATGACTACAGCTAATCATACTGTATACTGGAAATGTGTTAAAAGAGTAAATTTTAGGCATTCTTACTACCAAAAAAAGAAGAAAGGTAACTATATAAGATGATGGATATGATAATTTGCTGAACTGTGTAATCAGTTCACTAGGTATATGTATATTAAAACATCATATTGTGCACCTTAAATATATGCAATTTTAAGAAGTCGTAAAATATATGAAAATTAAGGATAATAAAAATGTCTAATCATCAAAGGGAGAAGTATTAATAGGCAAATTAGATTTGACTCTAGATATCCATACTCCTCTCAAAAATGAACTAACTAGTCACAAGATTATTGTGCTTGTTCCCATCCCTCAATGAAATACTGTCTGTACACAAAAGGAGATCGTCTACCTATAACTTAGTACGGCAACTTACGTTTTATGAAAGAAAAAAAGAGAGAGAGAGGAGCATATAACAATACACTTTTAATGAATCGTCTTATTTAAAAAGTGTTTCTTTAAGTTAAATCTCAAGCTGTTTTTTATTTGACAGAAATTATACAATACTGTAAAACATATTTGATTTTATTTATTTATTAGGATGCATTTCTGAATATTATTATCAAAGGGAATTTATATAAGGTATTTTGAACCAATTATTCATTTTATTTATGTTTTAACTTGGGAAATATGGTCTTTGTCTTAAAGAAATCATTATCGACCTCACCATGTAATAAGGATCATACTTAACATTGACTCTGAAGAGCTTTCTGAATTTGTGCATTTTTGTTATGGTTGTGTATGTAGGACAGTACAATGAACTGCACAAAGAAAATATCCCAAAGTAGATTAAGGCCACAAGTATATTAAAATGCATCACATATATGGTGTATTTCTTTGGAGACCTCACAAATTTGGAGAGGCTTAATTGTGAGGTTGTCACAGTGTGAATTCATTCTCTTAGGAATGGAGCAGGACTTGATCAGTAGATTAGCTGAAAGAAACAGACTTCTTTTCCCTCTCGCCTCGAAATGTGTGTGTGTAAATGTGTGTGTGTGTGTGTGCCTGTGTGCACATCCATGTGTTTTGTTTTGTTTTCTTTCTTGGTCTCTAGCTATTGGTATGAGAAAGTGTTGTTCACCTACTTCCAGAGAAATATTGTTATTTTAAAGTAGCAGCTGGAATTAATTTACACAATTAATTTAATATGATTTCCTCTGGAAAGCCAGATAGAAATGGTTTGAAAAAATTCACCTGGATGTTTACAAAGTGATCTTTTATTTTTATGTCTTTGTTCTTCATTCCTAGATAGAAATATGGTAGACTCTTTTGAGTTTCTTGACAGAGATACAATGCAGGCTGGAGCCCAAAAGTCAGAGAAAGCAGTCCTGACACCCATATATTTAAATCAAGCCACCACCGTGAATTATAAAACACAGAAAAACAAAATCGTTCTAGATGAGCATTTACCCAAAGCAGTGTAGATTTGTATACGTATCTTTTGTAAATGTCTCCAAGTGTGTGTTTTACGAAAAGTATAAATTTTATCAAGAATTGGGAAAATTATCTTCGTAATTGGCATAAAGGATTTAAACAACAGATTGATACCTTAGCTGTATATATTTAATACTTCCAACTCTATGACTGCATGTTCTGTGTAACTTTCTGAAAAAACAGGAAAGTATTTTTTAAGCTTTTTTGTTTTGTTATTTTATAATGAAAACACTATTTTAGGGCAAAAAAACCTCTTAATTCAATCTAGATAAGTAAATGCCCTAATTAATAAAATTGCCTTCTGAATATAATATTTCTCGTCCTATTTGTCCTCATCATTTTGGAAAACTGGAAGCCAGCATTTAAAAGCCAATATAAGCACCAGAAGTCAATGGAGTTATTCAGAAAGAACTTCTGGTCACTTCTGAAGGTTTAGCATTTTTTAAAGATTTCGTTTAGTCTGCCTGTTTAAGCAATTTATAATAAAACTTTCTTTCTCTTTCTTATTTATGTAGACTCACAGCTTCTGACTAAACTTCTTTTAAAAATGAGTATATTTAATGAATGGACAGTTTAAATTAAAATGTAGCTTCACAGTATATACTTACAAACTACTGGATAGCAATGGTATGTCTAGTTTAAGAAAAAAACATTTGTCTAGCATGTAAAGACTTTGTTTCCTATTGTATTTACAGTTTATATCTTTTTCATTAAAACTAATTAAGACAGGTTAAAGATTTCTCTTTATGTTTGTGCACATTTTATATGTGATATATATGCACATATTTAATCCATAAAAATATTTGCTATATTACCTGACACCAGGGATGGGGAACCTGAGGCCTTAAGGCCACATTTGGCCTTCTAGGTCCTTAGGTGTGGACTTTTGACTGAATCCAAATCTTACAGAACAAATTCTTTTGTTTTTATTAATGTATTTTTGTTCATCTTTTCTATTTTTATTTTATTTTCAAAATTAACATATTTAAAATACCCAAGAATAAAATAAGTTCCAACAAAATAATCCTCCCAGATTGACTGGCACAATTAGACCATTAGTAAGCCATAAGGGCTAAATTGACGGCTGCTAAGCTCATGACTTAGTTCTAACTTCGCCCACCTGATTGGTGCCACTACTGCATGAGGCTGGTTGGTGAGAGTTTATGGGGGTTGAGTATACCAGTCTATCACCTTTTGATGACTGTGCACTGTGTATTTTTGTTTGAATTGGAATTTGTGAATAGTTGCACAGCTTCACAGTATTTTTTAATTGTCTGCTTAACAGCCCATCATGTCAGAGAAGACCAAGAGAATGCTGATGGAAGAAAACATTTTTTAATGAGGATTGGGAATTGCAATATTATCTTGTTTCTGCTGAAGATAAGATGATTTGCTTGCTTTGTGATACTGTAACATAAACATTAAAGAAATTCAATGCTCATCAATATAACACTCATGAAGACCACAGGTGTTTTAAATTAGAGGTAGAGGCATGAAAAGTTGTATTGCAGAAATCAAAAGATGAAAACAAAAGCAAAGACAATTCTTTCAAGTGACAATAAGACCTGGAAATCATGCCACTGAAGCAACTTATAAAGTAGCTTATATACTCAGGAAAAAAGGGAAGCCATTCAGTGATGCTGAAATTGTGAAAAAATGCATTGAGTTGTTTCAAAGTTTCAAAGTTGTTTCAAAGTGCAAACAACTCTGCCTCTTTCAAGGAGAACCGTAACTGATGGGCAGCATGAATTAGTCTTCAACTTAACAGAACAATTCCATGCAATACATCAAAAGGAAAATATATATTATTTAATCACATTGGATGAATCAACTGACACTAATGACTTGGCACAGGTTTTATACTTCATTTCATTGTTATATAGTATATATTTATTGTATTACTATATATTCTTTCTTATTATATATCAATTCTTTCTTATTATATAATATATTAATTCTTTCTTATTATATAATATACTAATTCTTTCTAATCTCCCCAGCACTGCCCAGCCTAAATCATGCAGAAGGCAGCGAACTTGTCTTCCCAAGCTGCTCTAGCCTGGCAGATCCCTCCTCTGTGCAGTTTGTTGAGGTTGAGAACAGTATGTTCTAGATTAGTTTTCATGACAGTCTAGGGAAGCATCAGGGAACCATGCTGACCGGAAATTTTGTGTTGTAACCTCTCTTTTTTTTTCTTGGAATCCGTAGTGAAATAAGAGTCAAATCTGACTTGTTATTTTTGCCAATCTTCAAAACTGGATCAAACTTTATGATATGGGCCAGCCTTTATGAATCAGAAATTTTAGAATTTTGGCATAAACACAATACATATTTGCATCCAGAGAAATAAAGCACATCCTATGCAAAGGGTCAGAATCAGAATGGCACAGAATTTTCCAAGCAGCACTGGAAACTAAAAGATAGTGAAGTAATGCCTTCAAAATCATGAGGGAAAATTATTTCCTTATCTAGCCACACTGTTAGTCAAATATAAGAAAAATAAATACATTTCCAATATGAAAAACTTAAAAAAAATTTACCACTGTACATCTATACTCAGGAAGAAGTGCTCCTCCACCAATACATGGAGTTAAACAGGCATGTGTCTAGGTGGCCCAATGTAGGAGAAGCAAAGGAATCTCCCAGCTTGGCAGTAAAGTGAACTTCCAGGATCACAGCTTTTTGGCAGGCCTGAAGAGTCCACTATTCCAGAGAAGGAGGAGTTTCAGAGTTCTGATAGATGTTTGGGGATAAATTAGTAGCAGGTCAATTTAAAAACTATTAAAATAGAGACAGTTATTAACCCCAGAAGGGAAAAAATAATCAAAAATGGAAATTTAATTATAGTATACTATTTGACTCAGTTGCAAACGGTATTGACATGGTTACATGTATGACAGCATTGAATATTGGTCTTTTCTCTTAAGTGCTTTAACCAAGTTATAATGGCAATATTTAACTCTGGTTGGTGACATGTTAGCCCATCTTGGGTGGGCTCCGTTTTCTTCTTTGCACTCAGTGTGAGTCTTGCCAAAATAGAAACATGTACCACCATGCTGGGGTATAGAAAACAATTTTTCATCCTATTGCCCTACCTGCTACTATTTCTTGGCTTTTCCAACTGGCCTTGCTTACTGGCCAAGACTTCTTAATTGTAAAGGTGTCTAATGGGAGTTGAAAGTGAGTTAGCTTCTGTATGGTCACAGTGGACACGGGTGACTGGAGGAAACTAGCTTTGGCTTTGGCTCCGCTCCTTTTCCTGGGGTATTCCATTCTCAGTCCTCGCCCACCCACGCCAAGCCTTGGTCTCCAGCCCATGCTCTCTCCTTGTTTCCTCTCCACCTTCAAGAACACAGGTTATAAAATGATGCCCAGAGATCCACCCTTTTTTTCGTTGGCCTGAATAGTGTTTTAATTTATTGTAAGCATTAAAAAAATTGAGGCGCTTTACATAAAATCCTGATTTTTGTCTTTTCTTGAAACATTGTTAGATCAAACCCCACTGGTCACGCATTCTTTTTTTTTTTTTTTTTTTTTTGAGACAAACTCTCACTCTGTTGCCTGGGCTAGAGTACCATGGCATCAGCTTAGCTCACAGCAACCTCAAACTCCTGGGCTCAAGCAATCCTCCTGCCTTAGCCTCCCGAGTAGCTGGGGCTGCAGGCACGTGCCACCATGCCCAGCTAATTTTTTTTTCTATATGTGTATTTTAATTGTTCAGCTAATTTCTTTCTATTTTTAGTAGAGACAGTGTCTCGCTCTTGCTCAGACTGGTCTCGAACTCCTGAGCTCAAACGATCCACCGGCCTCGGCCTCCCAGAGTGCTAGGGTTACAGGCGTGAGCCACCGTGCCCAGCCTGTTCATGCATTCTAATGTGGCTCCAATGGACTGAAGTTGGCTAGTGATGTAGCATCCTCTTTCTGATTTGCTACAGTCCCAACACACCTCCAGCCTACTTCATTCATCTGTGCACCTCCTCACTCTTGCAGGCATTTGGGTCACAAACTCCTGTCCCAGAGTCTGATTCCTGCACTACCACTCTACTGGTGCAGCTTTCTTAAAAGTTAATAATGGCTTCTTTTTTGCTATCATGAGTGATGTTTTTGGAGAAATCTTCCTTATATTTCTGTGCTGGTTGAATTCAGGGCGACTTAAATGAGATTCCTGTTCTCCGAGAGATAACGTACCTCCTATTACCCATGGATGGTCATCCCATGAATTTCTATGTCAAAGTAGTTCTGGTTGTACACTGCTTTACTAGCCACTGAACTTGATCCAAGAAAGTTAATTTTGCCCTCTGTGAATGTTTGATTTTGTGACTCTGTTTAAATAGTGGTTTGTGGCTATTCCTTGATTTCACTCTGCATTCCATTAAGCACCTGGACCAGGAGACGTGAGCATTGGTTCTCCCTTTGCTACTTAGTGGATGTATGACTTTGGAAATGTCACAATCTCTCTGAGATGTAGAATTTCTTCATGAGTTTGAGGCTTTATAATTTTCAGTGAAATTTCCTATATGCTAACTACTTTGATGCTGATGTTTTACAAATGAGGAATGTTCTGGAAGAAGTGGTTTTCCTTGGATCGTGGAATTAGTCCATGACAGAGCAAGGGCTGAGAACTTGGTCTTCTAGTTTCCACATTAGTCCTTATTCCACCATGTAACATGGCACTCTGCCTTCCTCAAGGTACACTTTTTACAATTCTCAGTTTGAGAAGCCAACAATCTCTTTTGTGCCAGCTTCAACCTACTTCCCAAATGGCATTGACAATCTGAATAAGGAACATTGCGAGAAGTGGGCTTTTATTTATCTAAACTTTGCTTCCTCCATTGTCATGTTCAATTTTACAGTCAGAGCCTTATCAGGTTTCACTATATCACCACTGGTTGAGCACCTAGTTAGTAACACACATGTACTTTTAATCTGTGAATTAATTATATATGGGGTGAGCATAACATTTGCACTTTAAACCTAGAAACTTTTGAGAAAGGAAGTAGCATTATTAATAATTACTCTTGAACAACGCATATCAATTTGGACAATGACTCTCCTCATTACATAAAGCATTGGCACAGTGTCTGGCACATAATAAGCGTTCAATAAATTGTAACTTTTAAAAGGAGCCTTATTAAAATAGGTGAAAAGAGTTGATAATTTACTGACGAGTATACTTAAGACCTGTTCCCTTAAACATCAGCACAGAGCAATGAGTACTGGTGACAAAAATGTTTTCTTTCTTCTACTATATGTACTGTGGAATTTGAAGTCCACTAGAGTTTCCACCTAAGAACCACACTAGGAGTATGAGGAATTTTAGTGGGCAATCTTACAGGTGAAGATATTTTCTAAGAAGATAAACTTGGGAGACAAAGGGTCAGGGCCTCAGAAAAATAATCAATGTACAATAGCAGATATTGGAATGAATATCTTATACCAAAATACTAGGATTCAGAGAGGATTCTACTTGTTGTTCAGGTTTTCTGAAATATTTGTTACTGTTTAGTCACGGAGGAAGAGACTGAAGTTGAGAATGTTTTAAAAGCAGTTTGTCGCAGGTGACGTTCCCAGGATTAGAAGACAGTGCTCCCAATGCTAATGCCATATCCCAAGGAACATGCCACTTGCTTCCTTACTGGCGGCTCTACAGGATTATCTGTAACGCAGGCTACCTTTGGAAGCCATCGTTTTCCTGGGGAGCAGGCATGCTGACAGGCAATCCATCTTACTCCCTCCTTTCCAACCTGAGACTTGCCCCCTGATCTCTGAGGTCTGATTGTTAATGTTTCAGCACCAGCTGCAACCCAATCCTTCAGTGAGCACAGCTGAGCTAAATTAATCTAATTTTTTTAGCCTTTGCACCCTAGATATCAATCTCTTGGGCAGTTAGCGCTCCCTGAGCCAGGCATGGATTCCAGAGCCCCTTATCACTGTCCCCTTTGTACTCTAGCCCCCGAGCTGCAAGCAGCCCTGTGGGCACCATGGAGCTACAAAAACATTTGTCCCCACAGCCGACAGGCTTCCTCAGGCCAGTGCGCCTAATGAGTTGGCTGTTGCCCGTAAATCAAGTCAAGCACACACAGTCCGGGCTTTCATCAGGTGAGCCCCGTTCAGCAATGCCTTTGAAGGAGGGGCCCCTGAGGGCTGCAGAGGCTGCGTGCTGCCCAGATAAACACCCCATCTCAAAGATGTTGTTCTGTTTTGCAGACAGGCTTGTCGTTAGCGGGAGGAAGCGTGCCGGGTTGCCAAGTACCAGGAGCAGACTGATTTGACTTGGGAGCCAAGGAAAAGAAACACACACGCACTCACACACACTCACACACACTCTGCCAAAGAGCCTAACTGGAGCCATGAGGAAAACAGAAGGCACGGAAGGCTTCCGTCCCATCCTCTCACCCAGGGACGTGTTTACACCAGGCAGTCAGCATAGATGTGGCACATGTGTTTTGGTGGGATCTGACATAAGGCCCTCGAACGATGTTTCAGACAGACTGGGGACAAGCCTCTAGTGCCTTCCTTTTTTTCCCTTGCTGAAGCCTTCCTGGGCTCCTCTGTCTCTTTAGTGTCTTCCGTGCCCTCCTCCTATAATTATATTCCAGAATGATCTAGAAGGATTCATTAATTAACTTCCAGTCAGAAAACAAGCAAAAAATGGCAAATGCTAATTCCTTATGCTTTTACTTTCTCTACTCACCTAGGGCAAATTATTTTTTGCGTTGGCTTTGAATGTCTCTCCACCTAGTACTTAGAAAGTGTTCAGTAAATTCCATATTGATGTTTCAAAATTCCTTTGGAATTACTTCATTTCATTCATTCATTAATAATAATGATATTCACCAAATATTTACCAAGTACCCAATATGCATTGGTTACTTCTAAGTGCTGAGGACATAATGATGAACTGAAGAGACAAACAGCTTGCATTCCATGGGGGCAATCAACGAGAATGCAAATTCAATGCAATTTCAGATAGCAATTCTGGTGCAATTTTAGATGGTAATCAATAAATTATAAATACAATTTAAATGAGAGACAAGATAAAAGTGGTTGGCGCTGGTGATGGCTGTGGCAGTGTTTTCAGTAAGACATCAGGCAAATCTTTCCTGGAGAGATCATGTTCAAGCTGAAGGCTATTTGAAGTGAGGAAGCAAGATACCTGACGTAGGAGCATACAAGGCAGAAGAGAAACAAATGTGAAAGTCCCAAAATGGGATGGGAAGGTGACCTCGAGGGACTGGGAGAAGAGCAGGGAAGATGGATCATAGGATGGAGCCTATTGGACATTGAGCTGAATTATCTTTTCCTGCAACAACAGCGAAAAAGGTAACGGCTAATTACCCCTGTATATAATGATGGATGCTATGTCTATATTTTTTTCATGTAGTTTTCAACACATATACTTTGGGAGTTTAAAAAAACTTACCTTGCTGCCCTTTTAATTTATGCAGAATATTAGGTTTGTATCCTGCACAATAAAGGTAATCAAGTGCCACAGTATTGCTTTCTTCTGCCTGAGTCGGTTTTAGCACAATTGCTCAGGACAAGTTGGAATTGTGTGATTAACGTTTTTATTAATTAATATATTGATTAATAAATATTTTCTATTGAAATCAGCTTCCTCTGCTTTTCTTCTTTCATATTCCTTTTTAAAGACACATCAGTAGCTCCCTTAGTTTTCCTACCTTTAAACTACGAAGTTATTTCTGGATATGGAGAGGGAAGGAAGACATGGATCAGGGGAGACAATTGGAGCGGTGGTCCCCAGCCTTTTTGGCACCAGGGACTGGTTTCATGCAAGACAATTTTCCATGGATGTGGGGTGGGGGTTTGTGTGGGGCTCTGCGGCCTGGTCCCTAACAGCCTGGGGTTTGGGGACAGCAGAATTAGATAGTTTTAGTCTGCAACCGTGCAAACCCACGTCCCTCCCTTTTCTTTCCATTGCTACCATCTCTATTTAAGTCCTGATCAATTCTCTCTCAGATTATTTCAAAAGTCCTCAAACTGGATGTCTGACTGTTGCTTGTCCTCCTCCAATCCATACCATGGCTGCCAACATGTGGTAAATCTCCGAAAATATCACCCTATTTTTAAAATTTCAGTATGTCCTCTTCCCTTCTAAGAACTGACTCTCCCCTTAGACATCAAGATCTTCCACAGTATGCTCCAATCTGCTTTTATGTCACACTTCTATACTCCACTGCATGTAGATATTGGATGTTCTGAATCAGAAAATCTTCGTACTTTTCCATCTCGAATCGTTACGTTATTTAGAGATTATTATTGACTTCATTTCTATTATATCCTCCTCATCATCTCTAACTCAAAACTCCACTTAAAGCACATTTCAACTACTCTTCCATAATTCATTCATATGGATTCATGTGGATGCAGGGATATAATCTCTGCATCCTTCACTTTATACAAAATTTCGTTAAATGTTATAAAGCAGATTTTTAAAATAAGTGAAAAAAGCTCTGTTTGTAGACATACTGGTTCTGCTCCCATGATTCTGCAGTTATGTAGGTGGGTATGTATTTCCCATAGCTCAATCTGCTGCAAGACCTAATAATGTATTTGTATTAATAACAAGAATTTGAGGAGAGGTTTGAGGAGGTTGTAAAAAAAAAGGGGGGAATTTGAATAGCTGTGTCCTATTTTGTTTTTACTAGGAGAAGTCAGTGGTTGACAGAGTAAAATTTCAGGGTTTGAGGAGCTACAGAAAGTTACTGACCTCATTACTAACTCCCTGGAGAAAAGAGAAGAAATTAATTTCGTTGGCCTCTGTTGCAGGGCTTCATTAATCACCTTTACTGTCAAATATCACTTCCTTTTGTGGATTTTACAGACTCTTATTAGAAACTTTTCTAATTACAACTCCTTCCTTGTATATATTTCTTAAGACCATGCAGTCCTCAATAATAAATGAGTGTTCTACTACCTTAAGATTGTCATCCCTAAGGAGAGACTCACACAAGTAATACACATTTCCTGGTAGGGGAGAGAATTGCCTGTGTTTCTCTGAAGGGTGCCCCAGCCTGGAGGCACGTGACCTCAGTCATCCTTGCCACAGGCCAAAGGCACTGAGATGAGAAAAGCCTGGGGGCTGTGGGGCTGATGTGAGGAGAACCAGTGAGACAGATGCTCCTTGAATCACATTATGAGAGGCTGCAATATATTTGGTTTCTCTTAGCAATCTGTTAGGGCTAAAACAGGGAGTTCAAGAAATATCAGGGTCTCTTGCTACATTACAAAAATCATGCTAAACTTGGGCTTTAATAATTATGGGATATGTTTATAGTTTATGTTTAACAACTTAATTCTTAATCAAATAATCACAATGAGTTGCGCTAGTCACAATACGTAGAAATGCAAGGGTGCGGAATTGTCATCGCTGGAGTCATTGATAAGGAAGATATGCTGCACATACCAAACGTTGTATTAATACTAATATAGGGGTGACAGTCCTTATCACTGTACCCACTAGACACTGGGCTCATTTGGAATTTTAGAGAAAATGCATGGAAAAAGACCTAGGGAGATATTTTTCCATTATAATAATCACCACCTGATTGGCTGGAATGTTGTGGAAACTACTGTGGCCCTTGGCCTGAGGTGACAAGAGGCTTCTATGACTGTCCTTGTATTCTCCCGTGCCCAGTCTTTCCCCTTTCTGTCAGAGCTTCTCTTCCCTTCAGTCATGGATGTGTGGGGACAACTGGCTTTTCTCTGGTAGAGCCACTGGGTGCCTTCGGACAGAGCCCCCTTCTACCTCTCATGGGCACATGGGTTCATGCTCAGTTCCTGCTCAGGCCTTCTGGGCATGTCTGTCAAAGACCGTTTGTGATAGGACTTGAGAAAAATAACAAAGCAGCTCCCCCCTCAAGCCCTCCCAGGAATGTGAAAACCTAAGCAGGGACACATGGGCTCTTTGTAACCTCAGGTCCACAGTGTCAGCTCCCTTCTCTGGCTGGCAGACCTCAGTCACAGAATACAATGAAATGCTCAATTGGGCTGCAGTGGGTGAGTCAGGACAGAGGATGCATTTTATTTAAAGAAAGTAACATTGTGCCTCCTGCCAAACTGAGGTAATTTCCTTCCCTTTTCTATACTTCCTAGTGTTCCAGATTTATACATTTTTACAGTGTTTGCCAGAGCTCACCTGAAGAAAGCAATTCTCAAATAAAAAACTTAAAGAAATATTTTTGTTCAGGGCCCAGACTCATAAAGAATAACTACCATAGGCTTAAAAAATCCCAACCTAATTTTACAACTAATTACTTAAATAAACCAAATAAACAGACCAGTTTTGTCTCACTGAAAGGCCATAAGCTTATAACCCAGCCTCAGGTTCTATAGAAAACTCCTCGCCCCACCCCATCTTCCCAGTGGCTTTATATTTAGTCAATTATTTTGCCTCTCAACCAAGACGCTTGTGAAAATTTCAATACATATGTTTATTTATCAAACAAGAAAGCGATTGCTTTTTAACTACTAGAAAAACAAAGGGTCTGTTTAGAAAAAGTCAGATGTTTCTTTTGAATGGTATATGAGCCAATAAGAACTTTAATATGATTCTACACATTTTTTTGAAAATCAATAAGAACAAATAACCACCTTTTTATATAAATTACCTATTTAAGAGCACCAAATAGGACCAAATAATAACTAATATCTGGGTTGGGAGAGTGAGCATTTCTCCCCAGACTTACTCTGCTGGTGGCAAAGTCACCGACTCATAGGCCGTTCATACAAGGAACAAAGGAGTCGGGGAAAATTACATTTATCACATCCGTTGTGTGTTGGGCTTTCTGATGGGCCTTTCCCATTCATAAACTCACTTAGTCTTCCCTCCAGCTCAATAAAAGAACTCATTTTACAGTTTAGGAAACCAAGGCTGAAAGAGATTAAAAGACCAAGATTCCCAAAGCTAAAAAGGGGTCCAATATACGTACAGTGATACTACTGTTTTCTTTATCGATCAGTTTAAAAAAATGTTCAATCCATTCAATTCAACAGACATTCACGCTTATATTCCCCAGGGCCTAATGCATATATGACAGTCTATCATGAGAAATCACTGGGCTTTGAAGTTCATTCATGTGTCCACATGGCCTTCCATGCTATAGTTAATGGTAAATCTGAATGCTAGTGTGCAGTGGGTGGTACGTCGGTACAGAACAGAGAACGATTTATTCTACACTGCGTGAAAGGTATTTATTTTGAAGCAGCAGCTCCAATCTTTTTAATGTAAAGATCTCTTTAATTTGTCAAAAAGATTTAAGTGCATTTCCCCCATAATAATATTTATTTACTCAACATCTTTTCATTGAGAACATTAATATCCACCAAAACTTGATAACCACTTGAAATAAATGTTTCATTTCACTAATCTGATCTACAAATATTGGTGAAACGTTAGTCCATATACTGGAGATGGTGGAGTGCCTGGAAGGAATCCACACACGTGGCTGCAGTAGGTAGCATCGTCCCCCCTGGTACGGATGACCCACAGGTTGAGCACCGTTGTTTCAAAGGTCAGGAAAGAGGGGCAAGTACCAGTAAGGAGGTGCTGATCTGCTGTCAGCCTCGGAGAGGGGGAGCTCTAAGGAGATGCAGTACCTTTTAAAAAGGAAAGGGCACCATGGCTCACCTGCTGCTGACTTTGGGAAGAGAAGTTATTTCGTGGGGTTGATTTCCTCACAACCTGCATGAGTTTGCTGGAGCTTCTGTTAATACAACAAATCACCACAAATCGGGTGGCTTAAACTAACAGAAATTGTTTCTATCACAGTTCTGGAGGCCAGAAGTCTGAAACGCAGGTATTGGCAGGGCTGCTGTCCCTTTGAAGACTCGGGGAGAATCCTTCTCTGCCTCTTCCAGCTTCCGGCGGCTCTAAGTGTCCCTTGGCTTGTTCCTGCTCACTCCAATCTCTGCCTCCCTCTTCACATGGCCTTCCTCCCCTCTGTCTTCTCTTTTGCCTCTTATAAAGACTCTCTTATTGGATTTAGGTCATAATCCAGGATGATCTCATCTTGAGATCTTGAACTTAATTACATCTGTAAAGACCCCTTTTCCAAGTAAGGTTACATCTAAGAATTCCAGTGGATTAGGATGTGGATAAATTTTGGAGGGGTGGGGCACAATTCATCCCACTACACAGCCCGACAACTTATTTAATTCCTCTAGTTTGTTTATCTATCTATTTATTTATTTTTCTCCCCACCCCCAAATCCCCTAGTTAGTACAAGGAAAACTATGGTAGCCAGAGGATTACAAAGTGATGGTTTGCGATCAGCATTGGTGTAGGGGACCGAGTTCATGCGGTCTAGTGACCAGTAAGGTGTGCTCGTTTCATCTGTAGTCTACGCTCTGAGGCACACATTATAGAAAGGTACTTTATCTAGAAATACACTAAAACATGAGATAATGTTAATGTCTTTTTTCTAGCTGTAATAGCAATGCAGCCATTGAAAATATTAAAAACTGCAAAAGGAAAAGTGAAAATAAAAGACGCTACCTCTTCCATAACATAGAGATAAATTTCAGAATGTTTTCTACCTCTGCTCTCTCCGCTTTCATCTCTCCCTATTAATATTAGACTCCATCAGTTAGATTCCACTAATTTAACCAAGTTAAATTATTTAAATGTAATCCAGCTCTGTTTAATTTTTTAAATGATATTAACGCTGTAACATATAATGCCATTTAATATCTATTAATGAAAAGTCGAGATTTATAAATTTCAATTTCTAAAACAATGCTTAGTTGTATTTTCTATAAGATGAAATAATATTTTCCCATAAAACATTTCATACCCTGATCATGTCTTCCTTGTAATGCTGCTCTGTGGTCAGTTTTTGCTGTTCAAGACAAACTGATAAATGTTATCATGTGCCAGAGATTATAAACGGAGAGGGGAAGTGATTTTACGTGCCTGAAAATGAACCTTCACCTTAATTATCATCACACAACACCACCACTACTACCGTCACCCTCAACACCCTTCCTCCCTTCCTCTAATCGTTCTGATTTGCTAGGAAACTAAGTGCTTTCTATAGCATATATAATCTCATTTAATATCACCATACCCTCAGAGCTAAGCAGATTTTAAAAAATAAAAACAAGACTTAAAAAGTATAAAGCAGTTTGCCCCAGACAGCACAGTTGGTAAGTCACAGAACCAGGATTAGAGCCCTAGCCCTATAACCTCCAAGACATGAAACTCATGAAACTGTCTGGCTTCTGGGAATAATATTTACTGGGGTTTTTGATGCTTGGCTTGTTCCATGCACGTATGCATACATACTCTCATTTCTTCCCTCTTTATTTACTTAGATTAATATGTTCTGACTTTACTCTTTATTCTCTCATTTATTTTTTTCACTCAGTTTACAAAACAAGTTTTCACATTGTCATTTTAATGAAAAGGAAATAATTCTTCCCAATCTTCTTAATCCGGAGACATTGACACCTAGCAGAAGACCGTCACAAACTAATACTCCGGTGCTTGTTTGTTCTTCATTTTTCTTTCTCTCTCCCGATATTTCTAAATGGTGGCAACTACAGCTAATCTCACAGTGGACCCAGAAAAAAGTGTAAGGTAATTTAGTATAGTCTTTACAAAAGCATTTGGTGAAAATATGTTATGAAGATTCACAAAGTGCATTATATAAACATGCCATTCGTTCATTTAAAATTAAATTTCATCCATATGTAGCATGTGTTGTTTCACTGTATAATTAGCTGACATCCTTAAAAAATTAGAAGAGGAATGCTATTCTAGTTCATGTTCCTAAAGAGTGTGTAGTGTGTGTATTCTTCTTTTTATTACATACATACATACATGCACACACACATGCTTTTATTTTTTACTAAATATTAGATTATGAACATTTTTCTCATGTCTCTTTTTTTCGAGATATAAGTAACTTTTCCTTTTATGTTATTACCGTGATTTATTTATCCATTTTCCTTTAGGCTGCTTCTTTTTTGCCTGTGATAAACAATGAAGAAAAAGACTTTTCGTACTAATGTCTGTCACCATCCCTGATTACTCCCTCAGCATGGATACTTCTATGCTGAAAGTTATAAACATTTTAATGCTCTTGATAAAAATTGCATACTTGCTTTTCAGAAAGAGCTTACCAATTCAAACTTCTACTAACAATTCTTATTGCTCATATCACTGCAAGAAAGGAGTATTTTTTAAGTGTTTGCTACTGTTATAGGAAGGAAATTATTCTTTGATTTTTTATTTCTTATTATGGAAGATTTTTAAAAAATGTTTCTTAGTCTTTGAATATTCTCTTTTGTGATTTATTCATGCTTTTTATTCCCTTTTCTACTTGGATCTACATCTTTTCTTATTTATTTGGACTTTCTCTCTCTCCTCTGTATAGGCTGTGTGCTGTTTTAATACATAAATATGATTTCAACAGGAAAACAGTTTCTCCATTTCTCCATGGTGATAAAATGCTGCATTTGATTTTTTCATAACATTTTATGAGAAAACATGTTATGAATGATGGTGTCCCCAAAGGGCAGTACTATGATGTTGACAGCTGTGGCTAATTAGACAAATACAATAATAACATGACAAGTAGCTTAGCTATCTTGGATGTCATTCTGAAACAGTGGAAATAAACACTGCCTCCAGAGGAATTAATCCCAAATAATATTTTCCAATATTTTAGCCATTTCCATTTTTAAACTAAATTACAGAGCGTTTAGAGATGGGTATTTTAACAGGAGAACATTTTCCTAAGTGTGCTTCAGTACATTTCCTCTAAAATTCCAGGTGATTCTTTAACCTTCTGGACATGGTGATAAGGAATGTCATCCCTGTATTAAGGCCATATTTGGTATATGCAGCAAAGCTTTCTCAACAATGATGCAGATTATGGTAATTCTACACCCTGTGCCCTTTTCAAGTGCAAAGCTCAGGCTTTCATGTACATTCAAGTGTGAGGCCCTGGCAGTGAGAAAAGCTTGTTGGGTCAGCCTGGGTTACCCAATACTCCCTAGCTCCTGCCCATGTTTCTCAATGTGTCATCTGCAACGGAGCCACAGGATAACTCCCTTCCTTTAAAGCATGGAAATGGCAGCAGTATGTATGAAATCTCCCTGAAGGGTAAGGTAATAATCTCCATTTTTTCAGGGATCAGCAAAGAATTGAACAAAAACTGGCTGGAGGCTTTAGGTATACAACAAAGGTCAACCTAAACAATGTCTAGACCAGAATGAGACTAGAAAAATACTAGAATTTCCCCAACGAATGATTTCATCCTGGGATCACAGGGCATAAAGGCATAGAAAACAGATCAGAGCACAGGGAGCAGCAACCACGGACCAGCAAAGAGAGGGGCTTCTTCTTGAGGGTGAATTAGGGAAAACCCAGTTGGAGAAGTCCCCTCCCTAGAGTCTGCTCCTATTTTGTAGGCCCTTGATCTCTACTGGGGCTAGCGAAGGGCCCTTAGAAGGTCTGAGCTGGTCAGTCTTATAAATGTGATGACAATTGGTTACAATGGGAACTTTGACACACTGTAAAATGCTGAAGTGCTCTTTGAATTATTACAAATATATTTTATTACTATGCTTATATCATGACACATGGAGTTAAAACTCTTCTGATTTCTAATTCTCTAAACATGCATGGACTCTTGAGTGCAATATTTGATTGTCTAGAATTTACCAACCATGAGGGATAATAGATTTTACTGTACAGTTTCTGTCTCTTAGATTGTCATCACTTTAAGAGCAAGACACTGATTTTTCTACTCCCTTTGGCCTCCTAGCAGGCCACATTTGGAAATGGATTCTGATGGCTTGGAAAAGTTAATCCATCTCTGAAAGGCACAGCAGACCAGCTTACTAAGCAGGGTCTGGCCTTGTATTTCAAATCCTGTGGTGAGAGACTCAATCTTGACTTGGTGTACCTTGAACTAAGCATATTTTTGGCACTGGTCTTAGGAATAGCACTGATCAATCAAGTCATTGTGTACTGGAGTCACTGATTTGACATATTAAATGAATAATCATGAATTGGCAAACCCGAAGTCCATTTCATGAGCCAAACTTCAACTTACCAATAACCCTAGGATCAAGCTTTATACTGCACAGAGATGCATGTCTGCAGACAATAAACGATTCCATTATTCTTTGGTCTGGTGTGGACATTTATGATTGATCTTAACCCTTTGGTAAAAATGTGTTTTTTGCCCTTCCATTTATTTTCAATCCATTTTAGATATGTAAATTGCAAGACTCCACAGCCTTAATCTAACTTCTTTGGTTAATTATAGGTTTCCTTTAAAACAAATCTGGGTACAATTCTTGAGGGTTCATTTGTCAAACTCTGTGGCCCTTTAAAAGAATTTTCAGTGTGATTAATGAAGGCCTATATTAAAAATATCAACTTTTTGACAGCAATAATTTTGCAAGAAATTTTTTTCTCATTAAAATTTATTAAAATGTGTTTTTCTTGACTTTTAAAAGTCAAAGTACTTTTGATAACGAATTTACACCCAAAATATTGAGAAATGTAGACTTATAGTAAATTGGGTTTGAATTGGAAAAAGGGAAATACTGTTTGGAATATCCTTAGTATTCTCAAACATTTTAACTACTTCCCAGTGAATATTCTTAAGAACTGGCTCATAATATTTCCTTCAGTACCTATGAAAATATTTTCATGGAAATTTTGCTACATGGCATTACACTTGCCTAAAAATCTTATTTTGTCTCACAATGTTTCCCTTTCAGAAGTGGGCATTTCTGGAGAGTTATGGTATAGGGAGAAAACTTGATATTATATGTAATAATTAGTGTGAATATTTTTAGCAGGCAAAAGAAATACTTTAGGTTTAATTTTGAAACTAAACAGAAAAATCCCACTCGCCTTATTGTAATTGAACGATTATACACATGATTGTATTTATAATCAGGGTCCCATTTCAGGTTCAATTACATTGGACCATTTTGTTCTTTTGGTTTACAAATTCCAAAGAAAAAAGTTTTTACATTTTATTATGCATTTATTTGTGTTCTCATAATATATATCTACATGCTATTAGAATTGGTTGGAAGTCAGGAATTTTGTCAAAATCAGTCACTCACCCCCCTTTTTTTAATGTGATGGTAAATAGTTAGGAGAATAAATAAAAGTCTATTGTTTAATCCTGGAGGACATTATGTTAAGTGAAGTAAGTTAGGCACAGAAAGATAAATACCATCTGTTCTCACTTATATGTGGGAGCTAAAAATGTTCAGCCCATAGAAGTAGAGGGTAGAATTGTGGTTATTAGAGGGTGGGGAGTGTAGGAGAGAGAGGAGGATGGGGAGAGGTTAGTGAACAGATTAAAAAGTATAGCTAGATAGGAGGAATAAGTTCTAGTGTTCTCTAGCACTGTAGAGTACACATGGTTAAAGGTAATTAATTGCATATTTTCAAAAAGCTAGAGAAGATTTAGAATGTTTACAATACAAAGTAACGATACATGTCTGAAGTGATGAATATTCTAATTACCTTAATTTGATCATTATACATTATATTCATGTATCTAAATGTCACTCTATATCCAATAAATATGTACAGTTACTACTAAAAATAAAAAGAAAAAAAGTCTATTATTGAATTGAAGAAATTATTTTAAGAGTTTTTAATATATATGGGATGTGAAATTAACCCATCCAAAATGAACAGCATGACATAGCCTGCTGTTTTGAAATAATTAAGCAAAACAAATTTTTTTAAGGCTGTACCCCAAGAGCCTAGCATAGAGTATTCACTTAATAAATATTTGCTGAATCCAATTGCTATTGTTTATGGCAATGTAGTTAAGATTCGTAATTTTTAAATGCTATTCAATCCATAATTAAAGTTATATATACACATGAATTTTATATAAATATATGCTATAAACTCTTTTATAAACTCAAAAAATTATATGAGATTGCATAATAATGGTTTCCTTAGACTTAGATATCAGAAAAGAGAAAATCTTGTTGTATTACTTACAAAATGTTATAACTTAAACTTTAAGTTGGTATCTGTTAACTAACCTTTTGGTCATTTACATTTTAGAATCCTTCCTGTGTTTTCTTAAAACTATCCTTAGTTCAGGAGAGTGGAATCTTGATACTAATTGCTTCAGGGTAGTGCTGTGTAACTTAGGTAGACTCTAAAGTAGCATAGAGGAAAATGGAGGGGGCAATGTTAAGCATAATCAAAATTTTCATCATAAATTAAACAAGTGTAATTGAATAATGAAATTGTACTGAAGTAGCCATTGAATATTTCCTACTACAAAGCTCTTGGACTGTGAGAAATCCAGTGGCACGGAGATCAACCTGGTGCCCCCTTAAGTACCATAAGAAACAAAGTATACTCTTGTAAGGTTTTCATATTACATACGAAATTGTATGACATAAGGTAGACTGTGATAAGTTAAAGACTTATACTATAAACCCTAAAGCTGTGGCTAAAATAAAACAAAATCAAAGAGCTAATAAGCCAACAATGTAAAGAAATAGAATTATAAAAACTATTTAATCCAAAAGAAGACAGACAAGAGCAAGATGGTAGATTAAACCCAACTTTATCAATAATTACATTAAATGTAAGTGGTTTAAGTCTTCCCATTAAAAGGCAAAGATTATTAGATTGAATTTAAAAAAGACATAACTGTATGTTGCCCATAAGAAGCCTACTTCTTTAAATGTAAAGACACATAGGTTTGAAGTAAATGGATGGAGGAACATCTGGAACTCATATATTGCTGGTGGGAATTAAAAATGGTAGAGCCACTCTGAAAAGCATTTGGTAATTTCTCATAAAGTTAAACATACATTTCCCATATGACCCGTGAACCATGATCCTAAGTATTTGTACAAGAGAAATAAAAACTTGGGTTCACAAAAAGTCATTAGTGAATGTTTATAGCAATTATAGCAAATTGCTCCAAACTGGAAACAAACCAAATATCCTTCAGTTGGTGATGGAAAATGAACAGTAGTATATCCATATGGTAGAATGTTACTCAGCAATAAAAAGGAATGAAATATTGGAAAATACAAATTAAATCTATAATGAGATACTATGATACACCTACTGAAATTGCTAAGATTAAAGACTGACCATATGAAACTGTGATGAGAATGCGTAAAACTCTCATACAGTACTGGTTGGATTATAAAATGGTAAAACCACATTGGCAAACAGTTTGGCAGCTTTGTAAAAAGTTAAACATATACCTACCATCTGCCTGGCTGTTTCACTTTTAGGAAATTACCCAAGAGCAATGGCACACAAAAAACTCGTCCATGACTATGACAGTTTCACAGGTGCATATGTAGGTCAAAATTTATCAAATCGTACTTGTTAAATATGTGTAGTATGTGATATGTCAAGCATGCCTCAAATAAAGCTTTAAACATTAAATACATTGTAAAACCTTGAGAAAGTACCTTGTGAATTGCAACTAATGCAGTGCTTTGAAGGTAGTTTATATTCTTCAATACGAATATTATAAAAGGAAAATGCTAAGTATCAGTGATCTCTGCATTCATCTCAGGAACATAAAGAACAGCAAATTTAAAATGAAGTAAATGAAGAAGAAAGGAAATAAAGACAAGAAATTAATGGAATACATACAATAGAGAGCACCAACAAAGGCAAAATATTTATTATAAGAAAGTCTTATAAAGTTGATAAATACATGGTGAAATTTATTTAAAAAAATGAAAAGGAAGCACATTAATTACCAACATCAGGAATGAAAAAGGAGGTATTATGATAATCCAGTGGTATGTTGCAGCAGGCTTGGACTGGTTCAGGAAAGCTGATTACCAAATTTTCAGAAATTTGCAATCCAATTCTTAACACGGCTATTATTAAAATTAAAATTATATCACAATTAAATAAGTTAAGTTAAAAACAAATACTAAATACTTAAAACTCACCACTTCCTAATTATTTTACTATGTTTTACTAGCATCTATGTTCTTGAGGTTGTTTACATCTGCTGTGAATGCATGGTGGAAATAGTCTATAAAGGAGTGCAGCTGAACATCTCTTACCGACTCTATGTTTAATGATATATCGTTACCTTCAAACTGGTTGGGAGTATTTACACTATGGAAGTCAGTAAATGCTTCAGATCTGGGCTTTATTTATTGATTGATTGATTGTCTAGACTTTTAAAAGTAGACGATGTTAATAATGCAGTGTGCTCTTAAAACTGTATCATCTTTAGCCATTACATTGTGAATAGCACAAAAATTTGAGGAAATATTCTTCCAATATTTGAAAGCTATTATCCAATTCAGCAAAGAAGTTTGTTCATGTCACAAAGAACAAGTGAAATGCATAGTTCTGACACTGAAAGAGGATTCAGTTTAATGAATATCGTTTGTACAAAAGCAAGAAATTATTTAACAGTAGATAACATGTCAGATTTAATCAGAATACTTTTTTTTTGAAAAGATACAGCACATTAGGATGCAACTCCATTGTCAAAATAAAGTTGCTGTGAAGCTGTAGATTGACTATGGATAAAAGAGTTTGGCAAAAATCAAAGAAAACATTCAGTGAGATCAAATGTTAAATGGGATTTACAATAAACATTATTATATAGTTTATTATTTGTAAAGTATGTGTTATATACCCTTTATGTCAATACAATTTATAATGAACTCATGTACAAGTACAATGCATACATTCTATGCTGCTCATTACATTTACCAACATACCAATGCAATGATGCTATAGACCTTAAAAGATAACAAAAATATACTTATATAAATGGAATGGACAACTTCCCAGAAAATCACAAATTATCAAAACTGACAAAAAAGAAACAATCTGAATAGTTCTTTATTAATTAAAGTAATTTAAAATAACTAAAATCTTTTCCACCAAATAAAATCCAACAGCTATTCATGATAAACACTATTAGCAAACTAAGAATAGGAGGGAACATTCTTAATCTGTTAAAGGTTATCTACAGGAAACCTATAGTAAAAATGATCTATAATTGTGAATTTTTAAACATTTCCTCAATATAATCAGAAACAAAGTTGCTTATTATCACTGCTCTTATTCAAAATTGAGCTGTAGATTCTATCCAGTGCAATAATATAAAAAAGAAATGAAATGTATAAGTACTGGAAAGAAGGAAATAAAACCATCATGTTTCACAGATGCCATAATTTTAGAAATTTTAGAAAAACAAATTAATGATAAACTTAGCAGGGGTTTTTGATATAATTAATATATAAAAATCAACTATATTCACATCACCAGTAACCATCAGTTAGAAATTATATTTTTAAAATACCGTCTACAATAGCAACAAAAAGTGGATTAACAAAATGTGATACATGTATACCACAGAATACTACTCAGCCATGAAGAAGGATGAATTAATGCCTTTGGAACAATTTGGATGGAGCTAGAGACCATTATCCTAAGTGAAGTATCTAATGAATGGAAAAACAAACACCACATGTACTCACTATTAAATTGGAACTAACTGATAAGCACACATGTGCATAGAGGGAAGTAAAACTCAATAAAAATCAAGCATACTGCCAGATATCAGGATTTTTTTAAAGATAGAGTAATTAAGACAGGTGGTATTTTGTGAAAATAGGCAAATGGAATAGAGAGCCCAGAAAGGGATCTACACATATGTGAGCATTTAATTTATGGCAAGGAAGACACTACAAAGCAGTAGAGAAAGAAATATCTCTACCATAAATTTGCTGGTCAATTGGTACCCATGTGGAAAAATGATATTGTGGATCAGAAATTAGGCAAAATTCATCTGGACAATTTTTCTGCTCCACATAACATTAGCTGGGGTAAATCTCTTGGAGTTATATGAAACACTTCCAAGAAGGGTCATTAAAATTCCTGACAATTCATTTATGGTTGTCAACTGAGAGCTCAGACAAGGGTTTGGCCTAGGAGCCTTGGTTTACCTCCAGGTGAAGCTGTCCATGGGGCTGCTTGGGCTTCCTCACAGCATGGCTTCCGGGATCAAGGGTTTCAAGAGACAGAAAGTAGAAGCTGCTCATCTCCTAATGTCTATGCTCAGAAACTGGCCCTAGATTACTTTTATCCAATTGCATTGGTCAAATAAATCACAAAGCCCACCTAGATTCAAGAGAAGGGGATATAGAACACCATATCTCAACAGGAGTAATGTCAAATAATTTGTGGCCATTTTGAATCTTCCACCTCGAGTGCCTCAGAAGAATTTCTCTCTGCTCCTCTGCTCATCCCCAGCTTTAATGTATGATTTCCATGCGCGCAGTGTAACTCCATGGGAAAGGCTTGGCAGATGGGTACAGAAATCATTTCTTGAGGCTGCTTGTGATTGTAATTTCATGCTACCCTCACTTCACCATTAAAACTTTACAAAAAATTTGGCCGATGTCTTCTTACTAGTATGTATAACCAATAAGTTATACTGGCTATTCCTTCTTCTCTGACAGCTCCACTAGGGATGAAAAAAGTCATGAGTCTCTTTTCTCCTAGGAAGGGCTTGTCACTTTGTGGAATTTAGTTCATTTAGATTTATTTGCATCCTTGGCTCTTTGATGGGTTTTTTCAAAGCTATGATTTTGTAGCTTGTCTGGCATATTCTCATTGTTAGGGTAACAGTGACAATCTCTTATGACTTTATATGTCCTAACCCAAAGCAGAAATTTTCCCCAAATTCTTGATTTGTGTATATACTTCCTATTTTTTTCTTCTTTCTACTTTGCTTTAAAAGTTTTTAAGGCCATAAATTTTCTTCACAGTATGGGATGTGAAAGTATCTCATAATAGTTATTGTATTCTCAGTATTATTTTTTCTTTTATATTGGACTATCAACACAGATTGGGGGGGGTTCATTCCTTTAATTAGTTCAAAGAACCTTATCTAACATCTTAATTTTATTTAGTCTTTGTACTTACAAAGCACATCATATTTTTTTCTAAAATTTTGGTTCTTCTAAGTAGCTATGTAGCATGCTATTTTGAGATTTCTCTTTAAAAGAAAACTAAAATTATGTTTGTAGTTTTATTCTGAGTCCCAAATAATATTTTATCTTTTAAGTCATTCTCCTTGTGATAATTTTTTTCTCACCTCTTTCCCATAAGTCTTCATTTATTTATCTCATTTATAATCATCATAAAAATTGGAAAGCCTACAGAGACCTTATAAAAGTTAGGATAGATATAAAAGAGTTAATATGTATCTTTCTAAAATTTGTTTATGTGTTTTAAAATATTAGCAGAATATTTCCTAGGTTCTTGATGCTTCCTTTTACCAGTAGAAATCTATAAAAATGATTCTCATGGTTGACACACATCTTAGTATGTGATTTCATTTTCTTAATTATGGCAAGAGGATCAGGAATTGTTTCTACCTAACCTATTATCTCTCCTCCATATTACTTGAAGTAACTTTTAGGATTAAAAGTGATTTTTGCTACATTATTAAAAAGTAGAATAGCATTTCTATGCTTAAAAGTATTCAAGTTGAGGTAATAAAAACAGATTTAAAAGAAACGTGATCCATTATTTCGAAAGTGAGAGAGTGGTGTACCCATATAATAATGTTTTGGGAAAATGACCTACTACAATAGAGAATACCTGAAAAGTAAACCTTCCAACTCCTTTTCTCTTTGTGAAGAAAGGGTCCCTCTCTATACGCTAAAATTTCCAAAGAAAACCTCTCCATCAGCATCCAAAGAGAGAAACACAGTCATGCCAACATCTGGCTCAGGGCTGAAGAAAAACAAAAAACATCACCTCTTACCTAATGAGTGATGCTGGTGTTTTTATCCTTGATACTACAGGTGGTGTCAAAGGACGGAAGGCAGGCCAAGTTCTTGTTGTTCACAGGAGTCTCTTTCAAAAGAGAGCTACTAGCAGCTTCCATTTCAAGCAGGTGCCAAAGGCACAGCATTATTATTTTGCCCTAAGCTGAATAGGAACTTTTTGGTAACCGTTCCCCTGTATTGATGTTTGAAGAGAAGTTATGCCAGTGGGTGAATCCAAGGGATATAAAATTTGTCTTCATTGGGACTATTTTTGCAATTCTG
>RJWJ010005442.1:0-68521 GCA_004363605.1 Indri indri
AGGCATAGAAAACATGCTTATAAATAACTGCATGCATATTGTGTCCTTTTCTATAGATTAAGTGACCCCTGTTCAAGCCGATGGGATGAAAGAAGCTTGTCCCAGAGATCCAGATCATGGTCCAATAATGGATATTATTCAGACCTTAGTACAGCAAGACACTCTGACAGTCACCATAAGAAACGCAGAAAAGAGAAAAAGGTTAAGCATAAAAAGAAGGGTAAAAAGCAGAAACACTGCAGACGACACAAACAGACTAAGAAGAGAAGGGTTGTTATACCCTCTGACATAGAATCCTCAAAATCTTCCACTCGACGAATGAAATCCTCTTGTGATAGAGAAAGGAGATCTCGTTCATCCTCATTATCATCTCATCACTCATCAAAGAGGGACTGGTCTAAATCTGATAAAGATGTTCATAGCTCTTCAACCCGTTCCAGCAGATACTCATACAGATCGAAATCTCACTCACGGTCTTATTCTAGAGGAAGCTCAAGATCAAGGACCGCATCAAAATCCTCATCACGTTCTCGAAGTAGATCAAAGTCCAGATCTAGTTCCAAGTCCGAGCATCAAAGGACGGCATCAAAATCACCAAGAATAGCTTCTCAGTTAAGCGAAAGTAAACCAATTAAAACAGAACCTTTAAGAGCAACAGTGCCACAAAATGAAAATGTAGTAGTACAACCAGTGGTAGCGGAAAATATTCCTGTAATACCATTAAGTGACAGTCCCCCACCTTCAAGGTGGAAGCCTGGACAGAAACCTTGGAAGCCCTCTTATGAGCGAATTCAGGAAATGAAAGCTAAAACAACCCATTTGCTACCCATCCAAAGCACTTACAGTTTAGCAAATGTTAAAGAGACTGATAGTTCATCATCCTACCACAAAAGAGGAAAAAATTCAGAAAGTGATCGGAGTGCTTATTCAAAATACAGTGATAGAAGTTCAGAAAGTTCAGCAAGGTCAAGGAGCAGATCTTCTAGGAGTAGGTCTTATTCCAGATCGTACACAAGGTCACATAGTCTAGCTAGTTCACATTCAAGGTCTAGGTCTCTATCATCTAGATCTCATTCACGAAATAAATATAGTGATCATTCACAGTGTAGTAGATCATCTTCATACACTTCTGTTAGCAGTGATGATGGAAGACGAGCCAAGAGGAAACTTAGATCCAGTGGGAAAAGAAATAGCACTTCAAATAAAAGGCACAGCAGCAGCTCTGAAAAGACACTTCGCAATAAATATGTCAAAGGCAGAGACAGGTCTTCCCATCAGAGAAAGTATAGTGAAAGCAGGTCATCTTTAGATTATTCTTCAGACAGTGAACAGTCAAGTGTTCAGATTACACAGTCAGCCCAGGAAAAAGAGAAGCAGGGCCAAATGGAAATAAAAACTAATAAACAAGAAAAAAACAGAGATGAAGAGAAATCCAAGCCTGAACGGGAATGCCCTCCTTCAAAAAAAAGAACTTTGAAAGAGAATCTTTCTGATCACTGTAGAAATGGCAGTAAGCCCAAAAGGAAGAATTATGCTGGGAGTAAATGGGATTCTGAGTCAAATTCAGAACAAGATGTACCTAAAAACAGTAAAAATGATTCTCGGCCATCTTCTGATAAGGAGGAAGGCGAGGCCACATCAGATTCTGAATCAGAGGTCAGTGAAATTCACATCAAAGCCAAACCTGCAACAAAATCGTCAGCAAATACTTCACTGCCCGTTGATAACAGCACTTGGAAAACAAGCAAACAGCGGTCATCAACTTCTGATTCTGAGGGGCCCTATTCCAATTCAGAGAACAATAGAGGAAAGCCACAGAAGCACAAACATGGGTCCAAGGAAAATCTTAAAAGGGAACACACCAGAAAAGTGAAAGAGAAATTGAAAGGGAAAAAAGACAAAAAGCACAAGGCTCCAAAACGAAAACAAGCATTTCACTGGCAGCCTCCACTAGAATTTGGTGAAGAGGAGGAGGAAGAGATTAATGAAAAGCAAGTTACTCAGGAGTCAAAACAGAAAAAAGTTTCTGAAAACAGTGAGACCATAAAAGATAATATTCCAAAAATCGAGAAATCCTGTGAAGAGGGCAACCTTTCAGGTAAACCTAATACAGTGACTGTTTCATCAGATCTTGATCAGCTTAGTAAAGATGGTAATAAACTCAGCATTTCTCCCACAGCTTTAAATACTGAGGAAAATGTAGCCAGTGCTCCTCAAAACATTCAGCATATCGAAGAAAGTGTCCCCAGTGGAGTGGAGGATGTACTTCAAACAGATGACAACATGGAAATTTGCACTCCTGATAGGAGTTCCCCAGCAAAGGTAGAGGGGGCTTCCCCTTTAGGAAAGTCACAGCTTGACACCCAGGATGTAAGTGTTGTTCTGAAGCAGGATGTGCCAACAGAAAATCCTGAAACAGAGGTAGTAAAACAGGAAAGCAGCGTGTCTGAAAGCAAAGCACTGGGTGAAGTAGAAAAACAGGAGAGCAGCTCTGCCAGCTTTGCCAGTGCCGGAGAAAGTACTGAGAAGAAGGAGGTGGCTGAGAAGAGCCAGGTCAACCTCATGGATAAGAAATGGAAGCCCCTCCAAGGTGTAGGGAACCTAGCAGCACCTACTGCTATCACCTCCAGTGCTGTGGAAGTTAAGGCATTGACCACTGTGCCTGAAATGAAACCACAAGGCTTGAGAATAGAAATTAAAAGCAAGAATAAAGTTCGGCCTGGGTCTCTCTTTGATGAAGTAAGAAAGACAGCACGCTTAAACCGGAGACCAAGAAATCAGGAGAGTTCAAGTGATGAGCAGACACCTAGTCGGGATGGTGATAGCCAGTCCAGGAGTCCAAGTAGATCTCGAAGTCAGTCTGAAACCAAGTCAAGACACAGAACAAGGTCTGTCTCCTATAGTCACTCAAGAAGTCGATCAAGAAGTTCTACATCTTCTTATCGGTGAGCAATATTCTCTTTCCTTGTTTTCTCCCAAGGAGAGTCTTTTATTGTTTAGCTTGGAAGAACATCAGAATTAGGTAGAGGATCACTATTTCCAAACACGTGGAAGGGAATAAGGGGTCTTGTTCTGTGTGACCTGGAGAACAGATTGAGGACATGAGGAGTGGGAATTTCAGGAGAAGAAATTGGGCTCCATGTAAAAAACTGTTGCCATCAGTTAAAGCTCTCTAGCAGTAGAAATGAGTTGCCATGATGGGCAGCGAGTTCTCCATCTTTAAAGGTGTGAGGCTGCTCCCTTTCTACTCTGTGATGCCTTAGAAGGGAATCCTGAATTTTAGAATATATAAGATTTACAGATTAATTAATCTAACCTTCCATTTTTATGCATGTGGAAGGTGAGGGGCAGAGAGGCAAAGTTACCTGCCCAAGTTGATCTTTGTTTAGGTGGAGTGGGGGGAAGGATAAAAATGATCATCTTTAGATTAGTTATTGTTGTTCAATTTGCATCTAACTTTTGTTACCAGCATAGAATAGATATTACAGAGAATGAGAATTAAAAACTAAAAAAGTCGATGATAGTGGTATGAAGTTAATAAATAGTTGTGTTGCATTTTTTCCTTATAAATATTTTATGGTTTTACCTGTCTTTTAATTGCTCACATCCCTTATTATACTGTGCTTGACTTTCATCATTTGAACTTAAAATCTAAGAATCTTTGCCTATTCTTTCCTTTCCAATTATTCATCAGTCTTTTTCTTCCCTTGCTCACCTAGACTTCTTGAAAAAGGAAGCACCACTTACCCTCTGTGATAACTGTCTCCCATTTCCTCCTCCGTTGCGTGCTTGCTGTCTTGTGTGCCCTCCCTCCCCCATCTCACTAAACTGACTAAGGCTTTCAGGTACTTGTGCGTGGCCAGTGCCAGGGCATGTTTTCAGCCCTTCTGGAAGCCCTGTGCTCCTCCCTCCCAGACCATTCCATCCTTGTGTTGTAGGCTCCTCTTCCTCCTCCTCCCGGCCTTTTCTCTGAGTTCCTATTGCTAGATGCAGTCGCCTGTTGAGCTGCTCCAGCTTGCTGTCTGCTCACGATCTGCCTTACCATTTACCTGAGACAACTCTGAGCTACTGGTGATGCCGGCCCCTCTCCTCAGTTACCTTCCTACTACTGCTTTAGAGTGGGTAGTATTTCATTTTATAAATGAAGACAGTGAGGCATAGAAAGGCTGAGGAATTTGTTCTCGGGCTGTGTAGCTAACAGGTAGTAAGTAGCCTGAGATAGATAAGCCTGGGGACTGCCCTGCCTCCCTGGGCCTGATTTCCCTCACTAGGCTGGGAGCTCCTTGAAGCCAGGGACTGTGTTTTCCTCATCTTTCAGTCACCTCACAGGGTCTGGCTTTATAATTTTTGGTTGAATAAATGACGAGAATCTCATTAGAACATAATGTATTCATCTTCTTGCTGATAAACTGGAAGCAGGTTATGTCTTCCAGAACATAAGTGCATACTGAATAAAACCTGTCGTGATATTACATAAGTAGCCTATACACAGAGGTATTGTTCTGTTCCTGATTAAAAGGTTTAAAGTAGAGGGAGAAGGGTGGCGGGGCCAAGTGAATGCAGAGGGGCAGAATTGTACTACTTAAGATTTTGTTTATTTTACTAAAAAAATGTAAAAAAATAAATGATTAAAGTATAAAAAAATATAATGGATACCCATGTATCTGCCATCTAGCTTAAAAAATAGAGCTTTGGTATACCATGCCATTCTACTTTCTTTCCTCTCTCTTAGAGTTAACCATTATTCTAAACTTTTGTTATAATTTTGTTGTTTTTCTTTATAGTTTTACCACAAATGTTTTTATAAATAAAATCCTTTTCTATATATAGATGTTCTACATTTGCCTTTTTTCACTCAACATTGTGTTCTGGCAATAAATCTTTGTTGATACGTGTAGCTGTAGTTCACTCATTTTTAGAATGTTTCATTGTATGTCTATGCCTTAATTCTTTTTAAGCCATTCTGCCATTAACTGAGATGTGAATTATTTCCTTTTTTGATGCTACAGATAGAGCTCCTATGAATATATTTGTACCACCCTTTTCTGGTTTTTCTTTATTTCATTCTTTTTGATTTCAACCACAGTTGTTCCTGTATTGCCTCATTAGCTGTCACTGTCATAGCTACTGTGAGGATTTTGTCAGAGACCTTTCCTCTTGTTGTGTTTTCCCCTTCCTGCCCTGCCGGTAATTAATTTTAACACCATGGGGAGTTAATATAATTATTCATTTTTTCACTTGTTTTAACTGTAGTTCAAGAAGCTACTCTAGAAGTCGGAGCAGAGGATGGTACAGCAGAGGCCGAAGTAGAAGCCGGAGCAGTTCCTACCGCAGTTACAAAAGTCACAGGTAAGCTTGTGATCTCACCCCGTAGTGTGGTTTCCATCACGTCCACTCTTTAAGAGCTGCATAGGCAGAGTGGGCTACCTGTTGAGAAGAATCTTGTCATGACTGAACACCAGCCTGGCTTATTTTCTTATCTACTTCTTTCAAAGAGCTATGGAATTCTTTCTGGCTGTTCCTAGGATGGGATCTTACCGGAGTGAGGCAAGAGAAACAATAGAAGTATTTAAAAGAGGCCCTCCCATCTCCCCCTCCCTCACGTACATTTTCCTTAACCTAAGTTCACACCTGTAATCATCTCTTGACATGGGTTAGAAATTGGGATAGGAGGACTGCAGAGAGGGGACCAAAAGGAAGAATTATGGGGGGTGGGTTAGCAGATGCCTAGTTCTCCTAAGCTTCTTTCCCTCTTTTTCCACTCCTGCAGCTTTACTTCACTTACAAATGTCCTACCTGTGCAGACCTTTCCCCTTCCTCACCTAAGTTTAGAGCCTTCCCAGTGACTTCCTTCATGTGCCTCTCAAAGAACTGCATAAAACTTCATCTTTCTTATGAAATCCAATAGGCTCTTTAAAAAATCCAATATACTTTTGATTTTAAAATAAATATAGCTTGGGATTTCACTGTATTTTCACCTTGATGGGCAAATAAATGTCTAGATATTTGGTATGGCCTGTCCTTTCCTGATCCATAAGATGATGGTCCTTTGTGTGATTAATATTAGGACGTCTAGCAGGAGCAGATCCAGGAGCAGTTCATATGATCCCCACAGTCGGTCCAGGTATGAACAGGGATTGGGTAACTACCTGTGGGGCAGAATTGAAAGGCCTTGTTTTATAAACTCTTAGTTCAAAGTGTTGTATTTTATTGAATAACTTAAATGCATATATTTGTCTCCTGAAATCATATGCTTTCTAAATGAAGTCTTTTTGACAATTTTTATCTGTTAGTCCATTTTATTCCAGTGTCAAAAATGACAATGTCAAATTGTAATGGCAGGTGTTTATTGAATATAATTGCCTAATAAGATCCACCAGATTCAATCAAACTAACTTGGTATTAATTTTGTGATATTTTTCAATGCAGAAAAGAAATTAGCATTTTTCTCTTTAGTATGGTAAGTCTGATTTGGGACAATTGTTAAATGTTTTCAGTACTTATTATGGAAATGTGTCCTCACACTGTCATGGAGTGCCCATGTTCTAAGCTAGAAAACTCTTAAGATTCTAAAAGGAAATGGGAATATATGAGTATTGGGGAAAATTTAATGTGTGTTGTTGCCGTTAAAGCAGGTCCTACACTTACGACAGCTATTATAGCAGGAGTCGGAGTCAAAGTAGAAGCCAGAGGAGTGACAGTTACCACCGAGGCAGAAGTTACAATCGGCGGAGCCGGTGGGTCTCTCTCCTTGAGTGCAGTGCAGGTTACTTTGAGCCCTTGGTGTGTGAGGTGATGGGCTGCTAGTGGAAGAGAAAGTGTAACCCTCCAAGGATGGAAATACTTTCTTTTCTTGAAGGTCAACAACCCACAAGCAGCTACTAAAAGTGGCCTATATATTAAGTGTTGCCAGGTAATATTTGTTGGTTATTATTCATGTTTGAATCTAAAATGGGTTTTTAAATTTCATGTATACTTGGACAAATCTTTGTTTTAGAGTAAAGAGAGCAGGCCACCCAAACTAGGCCCACTGGCTTAAATAGGACTGCTTGCTAGAAATAGCCAATTTGACATTTTTTTAAATAAAAAAATATATATAAAGTCATCATCATTTGCTTCAGCAGCAGAATTGAGGTTTACATCTTGTTAATTATTTCTTAAGATATATTTTTTTTCACGTAATACATGTGTTTTATATAACATTTTGTCTATTGCAAAAGTCTGTGGGGACTTTTGTAATGTCACTTTCTGCTAGCTTCTGGTTTTATCTTCCCTCACCTATTGCAACTACAGTGATCCTTGTAAAATATCAGTGTAATCTGGATACTCTCTAGCTTGAAACTCTTCAAGGACTCCCTATTCCCTTCAGTCAGGTCCAGCCTCCTTAGCTCATTGCATGCAAGGTCCCTCTGCTTACCAACTCCAGCTCGGACTCTTTCTGGCCTCCCTCCTTTAATGGGCTGGAACCTTTCCTTCTGCCTGGGAACACACACACTCTCTCCACCATCCCCCCTTTTGCTTCTTGAAATGGCCTGTTCCCACCTACCCTTCAGGACTTCACTGCAACCCACTGCCCCCGGGCAGCCCTGACTAGTAAACCTGAGATACAGACCCTCCACGTTGCCTCTGAGACAGCCTTTGCTCCTCTTGGTGCTCTCATTGCCCCTAACTTACTTGTCTTACCCACCATTCAATAATAGCCTGGAGCCCCAGAGAACTATACTTGGTCTACTTTTATTGGAGAAGGCCCCAGCATCTAGCAAAATTACTGGCTCTCAGTGAATATTTTTCAAAATAACTGAATGGTAACCATAACCAGGTTCTCTTGACTCAATGTTCCAGTGGTCCTGTTCATGGTCCCCCATTTTGGTTTCCATATCTTTAATGAAACTATTCATGTACTTTTCTCTCATTACTTCCTTAGATGATCTAATCAAATGTTGATGTTCATGTTGTGCAGCACGGAAAATTATTCTCCTTTGCATGAATGGATTTTAAGTAAATTTCCCAAGATATGATGTTTATTTTATCTTAACCTTGATACTATTTGTAAAACATCTTTGAAAAGTCCACAGTGTTGCCATAATCAGTGTCCCCCTTGTTCACCCTTTGTGTTATGCTGCATCAGTCATGTTTTTCAGTAACTCATATCAAAAAAGAAGCTGTAAGAGGAATTCAAAGGGTTGATAGTTAAAAGGTTTTTGTATATTTTGTTTTGTTTTGTTACACAGGAGTTGTAGATCCTATGGCTCTGACAGTGAAAGTGACCGAAGTTACTCTCATCACCGGAGCCCCAGTGAGAGCAGCAGATACAGTTGAAAACGTCCTTTTTTGATACAAATTATATCTTATTTGTAAATATCTGGTAACTTAAAAATTTAAGAAACTTAATGGCAATCTGTTGTTCTATTTCAACATTAGAGATGAATTTCAAAGATAGATACTTCTTAATAGCTACTCATTCATTTACATGTACGCAGAAGAATTTAGAATACAGACATGTCTCCTAAAAATATTTTTATGCCACATTTTACAGTAGGCAACTATGGAAATGAATTTCATTTTCTTGAATCAAGAAATCGTGAAATTTATCTAAGTATAATTTGCAATATTATTTTAAGACTATTTCTCTCCATTTCATGTATTCCTTAGAATACAGATTCTTTTTGCCTGTCTTTCCGGTTTTAGCATATATGCTGCCAAGCATAGAACTGTGAAGGAGAACTGTTAAAGGCGGCCAAATATTTATATACCGATTACAGAGAGTCTTGTACATATGTGCTCTTTTAAAAACAAACCACCCAGAATTGATACTGTTGGTAGCCAGGAGTGTAAGGCAGTGGCTCGGGGTTCTTTATTCATTCCTTCTTTGCCGTTTCAGAGGATCAGGAGAAGTGGTCATAACAGCCCACAGAGGCTGCATTACTGCAGGCTATGGGCAAGGTTAAGAAGAAAAATCAGCCTTAATTATAAATATTTTCACTGTCTATAAAAACTTAATATTTTATGTTCTTTTTGATAAATAGTATCTGAAGTTTAAATTGTAAAAAAACAATTCTATTCCAGTTCGTGCTTTGGTGCTTGGTACTTCTTGGTGCCTCTTTAAGCATTGTTCTTATATACCATACATTAGAATACTGGAAAAGAGAGAATTTTTTTTAAATCACTAGCACCAAAAGTGGTTTCTTTTGAGCTGTCTTTTGAATATGTAGGGGGCCTCTCTCAAGAAACGTGTGGGTTGGGGGGGTCCCCTGCAGCAGGCAGGATTGGCAGCCGGAGGTGTGTGGCCGCCCACACCTGTATGTGTGTGCCTCTGGAAGAGTGAATTGAAGAATGGACTTCAAAAGTAACACCAAAATCTTAACTGCCACCATCCTGGAGATGTTTTGCAGGGCTTTACTTTTAAGTCTCTCAAATAAGAGATAGACTACAACAGCAGCTGAAGGATTCTAGCCAGCATGTTTTCCTGTTTCCACTGTGACCCACACTGAATGAAGCCTTGCATGACCTGAGTAAACCTAGGATGAGAGACAGGGGAAGAGGGGTTGAGGGTACTGCATAAATTACACATTTTCATGGCTTTGGGTGGTTCCTCCAAAAATAGTTTGACCTGTAAAAACTAGTTTGAATTTTTAATCTTTACTTTGAGTTTTTGCCCCAAGTGTACTTAATCACCTTAGTGCCAGATTAATCCAGTTATGCAGGGGAAATTCATATTGGATGTTTGATGTAGAACTCTGCATCGTCCTACCCCAGGCCTCACCTGGCGTATTTGGGAAGTGGAAAGAGCCCTCAGTTGGAGGGATCTGACAACCCTTAATGGATGGAGGGGTGGACCCTGGATGTATTAAAACTATATACCCATAGAAGGTATGAAAACAGGGTTTAGGTGGTTCGTTGTTTGCCAAGTCATTAGACAAAAGTACATTAGAAAACAGGACTTAAGTCAAACAAACAGTACTTGATAGTGAACAGAAAACAATGTGTGATTCGTATTAAGGGTTTTCAAAAGTTGCCTGCAGAGGAGATTAATACTACTCAGTGGGGAAAAATGCATTCAGAACCCAAACAAAAACTGCCAAAACTAATTAGGTTAAGAAAAGTTACTCTTGGGCAGTGTATTAGTTTTCTATTGTGGTGTGACAAATTACCCCAAATTTAGCAGCTTAAAACAACATCCATTTATTAGCTCACAGTTCTGTAGCTCATGGGTCCAGCATGATATAGCTGGATTCTCTGCTCAGGGTCTCACAAGGCTGGAAGCGAGGATTGGGAGGGCAGCATTCCTTGAGGGAGGCTCTGGGGAAGAATCTGCTTCCAGGTTTATTCAGGTTGTGGACAGAATTCAGTTCCTTGCTAGCTGTCAACCAGAGGCCTGTTTCTCTCCCAGATCCTTCAGGTTGCCCACATTCCTCCTTGTGTGGTCCCCTCCATCTTCAAGCCAGCAGTGACCCTTCAAATCCTGTTCTTTCTCATGCTTCAGATCTCTCTGCCTTCCTCCTCTGATTTATGGATCCACAAGATAAGCTCAAGCCCACAGAGATAATCTAGTTTAAGGTGAATCGTGCCATAGAACTTAACATAATTTCAGGAGTGGTATCTCATCTCATCATATTCATGAGTTCTGGGGATTAGCCCATGAAAGGGGGAAGGGCATTTTCAGATTCTGCCTACCACAGGCAATAACTTTGCCCGTCTCAGCTGTGGGCAGAATTTTATCCTGAAAAGATAGGCCCTAGGAGCCTCATTTCTTGTCTCCATGGAAAAGGACAGCCCTCTGCTGCAGCATTCAACTTGTGTGTTTACCGAAGTGAACTACAGAAATAGCTTTTCTTCCTAAAGGGGATTGTTCTGTATTTTGAAGTTATTTTTTAATAAAACTGAATTAAGTTGTGTATTGTGCTTCTTAATAGAAAATGCATTATTGGACTGTTTTTGTAACATCCTGTTTATTGCAAATGAAATAGCTAGTATTGTTCAAAAACTGTAGAAAATACTTTTGTACATATTAGCAATGTCTAATTTGTATACACTTCAATTAAATTTCCCTAAAACTTGAAAGGGGACCTTGTAGAAATTAAAATATATACTTAGTCTAAGTCTGTGCATGTTTCATCTTTCTCTACGCACCCAGACATCAAATAATCTTTTGAAATGGAAAAGAAAACACAGAGTCTCTTTGCTGACCCAGGCAGTGGAGAGACCTCATCGCTCTTTGCAGCTCATTTTCTTCTCCCAGCTGACTGTTAGTGGTGGGTGTAGAGAGAATGTCAGGCAGAGATGTTAACCTACACAGATAAGCATTAATGGTGCTTGTCTTCCTCCCGCTAGACACTCCAGATTTCCTCCAGGCTTTGTGATCATCCAGCTGAAGTGACCTGCATAAAGGTATCTTTGCTGAGGAAGAAATATGTCGCATCCATCTGTGAGCCTGCTGCCTAGGGACAGTCCATTTACCTGCAGCCTCCACATTTCCCTCCTTGACAGCAGTTCACCAGATAGTACTGCACAAATCACTCACTCCCAGAGAAAACATTCGTGGTGATATTTTTAGCACCCACATGAGAATTTGCAGGGCAAGTACAATTAACTTTTGTCTCAGAACTCAAAGGAATGTATTTTCTTAGTGAATACAACATAACTTCTCATTGTAGGTAACTTCTCACTTGCAGATACTGTTTTCTTAATTGAGTTAACTAACAGTATACTCCTAAGTTGGGCAGCTCCTAAATCTGTCAAATCTGGATGCATTGCTTTAAAATTTAAAGAAAATGCAGGGTCTGCTTACTGTGGGGAAACCCCCTAATGAGGTTCCTCATGATCGTATTTTTTAGTGAGTTTTAGGATCTTCACATTTTGATAGTGGTCAGCTTAACCAGTTGGGCAGTATTGGGGGAAAATGTGTCAAGGTCTTTGGTCTTGACTGTTGTTAATGAGCTGGGCATTCAATAGAAGGACAGAACTCAAGGAAAATGCCCCCTTGAACACTGGCCTGGGTATCACTGGAAGAGAAAGGCGGCTTTACTTGGTGTCAGAAACAAGTGTTCAGCCTTGCAGGACTGTTGCAAACTAGTGTGGCCAGGTGGGGGGACTTGGAAGTCAGGCCTCACAAGGTGGAAGGGACTGGGTTCACATTTCCAAAGAACTCCGGTTTTTAGAGGAAGGAATCAACTCTGCTGCTGCCCACAGCGAGGTGAGAGCCCATGCGGGACTTGTGATACAATGAGCTAGGAAGAGTATGGGAGGGGGACTTCTGCTGGGCAGGGGGAAGTTCTTTGGTGCTGTAAAGTATGCAGCCTCTCAGGAGTCCAGAGGTGTTGCGGGGAGGAGCTGGGCACCCTGAAAAACACCTGTTCACCTCAGGACAGACGGAAGCTCCAGTCAGTGCCTGATGAGTGAAGTGCAAGGAGAGCCTGCCACGGCCGTGCACACACAAGGGTAAGGCTTTAGCGGTCTGCTTTCTCTCAAGGTTTCAGTACAAGGTAGAGGCAGTGTTCCTTTGCTGCTGCCTCCCCTTCCCTGTGAGAAGGCCCTGGGTGGGGCTACTGCCTCGTGGAGACCCCAGACCCACCACTTACCATCTACAGCCTGTCAAGCTCCAGCTCCACTAATCGAGCTGAGCTTCCCAGCCAGCAGAAGCCAAGCTAGCCTGGACAGGGTTGCATCTCTTCAGCCCAGAGCCATGAATACGTAGGTAAAAAGAGTGACCCGAGGTCTCAGGACAAACACCTGCATTCTGCATTTTGAGCCCTGACCCTGGGCCTCCGATAGGTCATAAGCCCTGAAAGAGGGTGCATATGATTGGTGCAACCAGATATGATAAACAACCAAGGGTACTCAACCCTTCCCAGACCAGCCTGCAGATGAGTCTGTCTCCTAGAAGGCCTGGCCCACAGGGACTTGGGGACTGGGCTGGCACTTTATCAGCCCCAGGTCACGCAGAGCCTCCAGCAACTAAAATCTACCACCAGACCAGCTTCCCAGAGAAAGCCTGAGAACAATCTCCCCTGAACTCAATGCTCCCAGCCTAATTAGATTTTGAAGATATAAGAGGACCTCTATGGGCCAGAACAAGACCACCGGGGTTCAAGTTCTCTGCCACTTCCCATTTGGGTAACCAGGAGGACAATTTGCTTGACCTGTGTATAACTCAGCTCCTCATCTGAAAAACTGGGAAGCTAGGGACTCCTCCCTTCTAGGACAGTGGTGGATTAAATGCTTGGAACCAAGCACACGTCAAAGTGGCTTAAGGCCCTGCCTCTAGGAGGAGTGAAGTAGTCCCACAGGGTTCATGTGGAGGGTCCCGCTCAGTCACTAGTGGGAAGCCCAGAGTCCCTTGAACCAACAGGGCAGGAGAGGATCCTCGAACGCCAAAGCCATGTTGTTTATGCTGTGAGAGAACCAGGCAACCTGCTGGTTTGCATTAGGCCCCCCACCCCTGGGCAGCTGTAGCCTATTAGTGTTTGTCTCAGTGGAGGCGGAACTCAGGCGCAACTCCACACCCAGCAGATCTGTGTTCCCCCACCCTGCAGAGCCCTAGGCCAGCACCTAGTGTGTAGCTTTGAACTTCCCTGCCACACCACCAACCCCATGCTGTCCGAGTTGAGTTGCCCTGTGTTTTCTGGCATTGCCTACTTTGCTCTCCCCCAGCTCAGCTACACACGGCTCCATGCCCCCAGGGAGGCTGAGCCTTGCATTGCACCCCCTGTCCCCCACACCCTCCACCCCACATGGCTTGGGCTGTTTTTTCCAGGTTCATTGGGGTTGAATGTGGTTTCCCACCGAAGCCTGGAGACACCCCTAGCACAGTTTGCTCTGTGTCTCCTCTCTGTCATGAGAAACTTGAGGCTAGATAATTAGGGAAGTTGTGAGAAAACGGTGAGCTGTCCTCCAGAGGCAGGGGCATGGCTTTGCTGAACTTGCCAGGACCCAGTCCCAAATGTCTGAAGGATCGCTGAGCTCTGCCCTTGCCCAGTGAACTGTCTCCACAGAATCCTGACTCGCCCCTGGGGCATGCAGCCCTGGTCTAGAATCCTTCTCCCCTGAGGTGACACACCCACTGCATGCCCCTTACCAAGGCCAAGAGACCAATTCTGCCTCTGCAAATCTCCATCCAGCTACTTCCACCAACCAGACTCCCACATCTTGTCTGCTGCACCAAATCCCCTCCAGTGCTGTGCAGGTACGAAACTGTCTCCTCCTGGCCTTTGCAGGTGCTGCCATCTCTGCCTGCAGAGCCCTTCCCCTCCCTCTGCTCTGGTTAATGCTAACGTTCAAGCCTTAGCTCCCAGCAGCCCCCTTTAGGCCCACCAGACTCAGCTCTTCAAACAGCTCTTTCCTGCCAGGTCCAGTGCGACCAGGTGCCAAGAGCCTCTCACAGAGCTCAGGCTCTGCCCTGGGGCTCCCAGGCTTATGAGCTGCAGGCCAGAGCAGAGAAGCAAGAGGGGAGCAGCTGGGGCCTTCAAGAAGACTGAGCCGCTCGCCACCCCCTCCCTTCTCATCCAACCTCCAGCCCCTCCTCCAGCTTGACTACCATAGCCAAGGCCATTCCCATAGGGGCCAGCATCACTACTTCGGTCACTGTGGCCACACCCTCTGTAAGCTTTGCCTTGGAAACGGGCCCAGCCGTGTCCCATGCAGCCTCTCTGCCAGGCTCCTTCCAGCCCATGGGGAAGGCCCCTCTCTCCCAGCCTCCCCTTGTTGATGTGGAGGACAAATCAGTCAGTTAAGCTGGGCCGCAGCGTCCCTATCCAACCAATGGGTACGCAGTCCCTCCCTTACCACCTCACAGGCCAGTGCAGGGATCTTCTGTGAGTCAGATGAGGAAGTGGGTTGGGAGGGAGAAAGACAGAAAGCAACCCTGAGGTGACTGGCTGGTCAGAGGCATGTAAGCTGCTCTGACACGGCCTCAGCCTGGGGCCTCTGGGAGTTGAGCCAGCTGTCTATGCACCCATGCAGGTGCAGGATGTCCGCAGCAGCTGCCAGAAACCTCCCAGATGCCCCAGCTGTGGGGGCATGTCCCAGTCTGTGCCCCTTGCTCCCTGATCCCATCTCTTTTCCACCAGGGTCTCTCCATCTGGCTATATGCATTCGTCCCCTTACCCATGGCACTCTGTTCACCCTCTCTCTGCCCTTGAGACGTTTTCTCCCTGGCTCTAGGATAGCCTTGTCTTGAAGGCTTCCCTGTTCTGGGGGGCCTTGCAATGTTACAGGACAATCAGGCTGTTTCATGGCGTGTACCTAAGACCCTGGCCTCTACTCCATTTCCTCTCCTGGCACCCAGAACCAAGTCACCCTGAGCAAGCCCCAGAGTTCCTGCCCACTCATGAATAAGGTGGCACACCCCGGGGATACTGAAGCAGCTGGCACAGGCTCGTAGGTAAACACAAGTGCACATGTGTGAGGAGGGGCGAGAGGTATCAGCGTGGACATAATGTGAGAGTGACCCAGGATAGGGCAGCAGTCAGCTTGGGGTAGGGGTGGGGGGCGCAAAAAGGCATCTGAATGATGACATGGGTCACACGAGAGGCCTACAGAGACCTCCTGTGGCCCAGACACTACTCCGACCCTCCCAGGCCGAGTGCCCTATGGTCCCCACCCTGCTGCCTGCTTAGCCTGGCAGCTTTCCTTTGCAGCCTCCTGCCAGCACAGCCAGCCCCCTGCCCCCACGGGTGTCCATGCCAGAGCAGCATTCCGCAAGCCTGGCTGCATCTCCCCAGCAGAGGCTGAGCAAGGGGGCCACTCGGCAGCGGTCTGGGCACACAGCTAACAGGGCTGGGCCACTGGGCCCCACTCCTCTGGTCCTGGGCCAGTCACCTTAAAGGATTTGGTCACTGCAGCTGTGGTCCAGGGTCTTAAATCTCCTGCCTTGGGCGGACCTGTGCAACCTGAGGCCACCAGGTAGGTATGAGTCCACCGGAGCCAAGTCCTGGAGACAGAGCAAAATGAGCCCTGAGCCGCCCTGGGATAGGGATGGGGGCGGGGCTGATCAGTTTGGGACCCCAGACTCACCCCCAGGTCAGAGCAGCCCAGGCCAGAGGATGGGGCTGGTGAGCGCGGCTGGGGTGCGGGGTTCTGTCTTTCAACGTGGCATTGCTCAGGGGAGCGGATGGAAGCCTTTTTCTGCATCGGGTTGGGGGCCCAGCGCGCTGAGTTCGGGCCTCCTACCCCGGCCCCCTCTCCGTGGCGCAGCTGGAGGGCACCGAGGTTTGACTCCGGGAAGAACTTCCCAGCAGAAAGAGGCTCAGTGCAGGAGCCGGGGCCGGGGTCCATCTGCTGGGATGTGAGCAGTAAGGACTGGCTTGGGGGGCCCGGCAGCCCGTGACAGGGCGGGGTGCACCGAGACAGCGCACACCGCGCGTGTCCGCGCCCCCCGCCGGCACGCAGGGCGGCCTGGCCCTTTAAGCGTCCAGACGGCGGCCCCAGCTGACGCGCGGGCTCCAATCGGCGCCCCGCGCCCCCCGCCCGCCGCGCCGGAGGCTCTGGGGCCGCAGCTGCTCGGCGCTGGACTCGCTGCGGCCCTGCGCCTCCGCCCGCCCGGCCGCGCCCCCGGGGGCCATGGTCGCGGGGCCCTGCGCGGGGGCGGCCCCCAGCGCGGCGCTTCATGGAGCGGCCCCGGCCCGGCCGCCGGGGGCAGCGCGATCCCGCGGGGCCCTGTGAGCCCCCAGCGCCACGGCACCATGGTACGCAGGGCCCTGCCTGTCCCCCCGCTTATCCGCCCACCTGCCAGCTCTCCCCTCCCAAGCGCACGGCCCACGGGCTCGGCTGGAGCGGGTGCAGGGATCTTCCCCCTCCCCCGGTCTCCGGACCGCTGGGTCCCCGCGGGGGCTGGGACTGCGGCGCTCAGCGCGGCTCTCAGTGGGGAGGGGGTTGAATTCCTGGGGTGAGGGTGCCGGCGCGAGAGGCTGAGGTCTTGCTAGGCAAGGGCTGAGGGGGGCGCTCCCTTGCGACCGGGACGGCGCCGCCCTCGGGCTGGGTGATAGGGGGGAAGGGGGAGTCGAATTCCCGCCTGGGCCTTGGGCCACGTGGGCGCTGGAGCCGCCCTGCCTGGGGGCTCGGGATGGCCCGGGCCAAGGGCGGGGGGCGCCTGCGGCTCCGGTACAAACTCCTGTGTGACCTTGGGCCGGTCCCCGCCGTCTCTTGGTCTATTCCCCAGGGAAGGAGGGGAGATGTAAGAGCAGAGGAGACTGACATAGACACCCCCTCCCCAAAAGGAGGAGCCTAGAGGTCATGAGCCTGTGCACCCTTGCTCTGTCTGGGCTGCCCAGTGAAGACAGACTGGTGTGGGAGTCACAGGGGCACAGATGGGTCCCCCCGGTTTCAGCATGAGGCCTTCCAGGTTGGCTTTGTGGCAGTGAGGTAATGGACCTCTTAGGTGTAGAAGGCTCTGACTTGGGTGAGCTGCCTTGGCAGGTGTCCCTCGCACCTGGCCAGCCGCCAGCCTGACTTGAGGGCAGGGTTTGAGGGCATGAAACCCCCTGGCAACAAGAGTGCCTGACCACCCTCTGGTCCTGCATCTAAGCTAGGCTGGGGTGGCCTGGACTTGGGCATGAGGTGTGTGGCTGCAGGTGGCACGCCAGATGGGGAGGGTCATCCACATCTTTAGGGAACTGGCACATCTGGCTGGGGAGGCCAGCACAGCTGCTGGGCACGGCATGGGAGGGGCTGGGCAAGGGGGCAGCTGTACCCTGCTGAGGAGCTGCCAGCTATGGACACAGGCAGCATCTGTGTGCCCTGTCAAGGGAGTCCAGTCAGGGTACCTGGTCGTGAGGTCCTTGGGCTCCCCAAGGGCCCGAGGATGGAGGATGGTGCTGGTGTGGCTGGGGGTACTGCCTTGGGAACGGAGGCTTTGAGGCAGCTCTACCTTCCTCCTCTGCTGAGGCCAGAGGGCCAAAGCCAGGCCTCACTTGGGCCCTGCAGGCCAAACTGCACATGGGAAGGTTGCCCTTCCCCATGGCAGGTGGGCACAGGTGGGCACTGGAGGGTGTTCCATAAAGGGAGAGCAGACAGGTCTGGGACCCTGTGGCCTGGGGTAGATGCCCCCAACAGGCCTGGCTTTGGCAAGCCCTCATCCAGGGCGCTTCTGCTACTGTCTGGCCCCAGGAGGCCCTAAGGAACCCCTGTTACAACCCAGGTTGTACTCTGACCCCTCACTGACCTGTAGGTACAGCGGCTCTGGAGAGAAGGCAGTGGGTAGAGGGAGTCACGTTGGGGTCTGCAGAAGCACAGGGGTCCCTGGGTGGGAGGGTTTCTGCTTTTTAAGTCACTAAAGGCTAAGAAATCCAGTCATGTAGAATGGTGTCCAGTCCAGCAAGGAAGGAGTAGCCTTCGCAGAGCTGTGAGTCCAGGGGCTCTGGACTGGGAGACCCTCCCATTCTGAGCCTCAGTTTCTCCATCTGTGCAGTAGAGGTTGGTCCCAGATGATGAATCAGAATGAGTCAGAGGGAGGTGGGAGGGGCTTAGTGCCACATCCCAGTTAGACTGGCCAGGCCTGGACAGGCCAGCGGCTTCGGGACAGAGGGCAGATGAGAGGCATCTTGGCTGGAAGGAGTGTGGTGGGAGGATTCAAGGAAGATGGTATCCATGGCCAGGGGCCTGGCTGGAAGGAAATCTGGGTGAGCACAGGGTGCGTGCTGCCCTGGCCACGTGATGTGGAGGGAAGGGTCCAGGGCAGGTCTAGAAGCAGGTTGCCCCTGGTGGCTCAGTGAGGCTCATCCTGAGGCCCAGGGCAGGTTCTCATTCAGGTGACTGAGAAGTTGAGCTTAAACACCACTACCCCACCCAGTCTGAGCCCACCCACTGCTGCCTGGGCCATGGAAGGTCTGGCATGGACGCTAGGAGTAGGCTGTGGATGGACAGGGCCAAGGTTCTCCCAGGGCCTCCAGCATGGCGCTAGGGGGACCTGATGGTCTCATGGCCATGGGGCAAGGTACCTCCCAAACGCAGGAAGCTCTGACACCGCCAGGCTGGCTCTGAGGAGAGCCAGAACTTGGAACCAGCAGGGTTGGTGCAGCCAGGAAGGTGGTCGGTGGATAGTAATTAAACATTTGCTGTGTGCTGGTCCCCATGCAAGGGACTGGGCAGGCTGCCTGTCTGTGCTGCCTGCCTTTTGGGGAGGCCACTGTGTGGAGCCAGGGGTGTGAGTTGGCTCCTAATCTGGGTAACTGGGTAATTCACAGGTGCTGGATGTGGCCACAGGCCTGGAGTCTGATCTGTCAGACTTTGAGGGTCTCCCCAGGGCTCCAGGGGCCCCAGGTGGTATAGCCTCAAAAACCGGGCCATCCCAGAGCCTCTGGGCCTGAACTGTTGCTGACCTGAGGCCTGGGGGCCTAGAGGAAAAAGGGTCTGGGGCAGGCCTTGGGGGCCTCCTGCCTGCAGGCATGGTAAACAAGTAACACAGTTGTGTCCTTCCACCCCCACAGCACCTGTGTGGGGAGCAGCTGGGGGCCAAGCCTGAGGCTGCAGGCCGGGGTGGGAGCAGTCTGGTCCAAGCTCTGGCCGAGTGATGGGGGCCGACTGGATCCCACCAGCCTCCTTGGGCACAGCCGGACTGGGCTGGGGAGAAGTTACAGGCCCTGGGCCTGGATTTCTTCACAATTCCTACTTCCGCAGCAGCCTCACTGCTGGTGAGGTGAGGGGTCCCCACCAGTGCTGCCCCCGCCCCCCCAGTTGCAGTAGCCAGAGGCCAGGCAGTGAGGTTTGTTTTGTTGGTATGTGTCAGTGAGTATGCGGGAGCCAATCCCTGGGGCTGAGGAAGTGTTGAAGGGATGCCTGTGTCCCTGCTGGGGTGACCACCTGGTCCTGCACCCTGGAAAACCCCCAGGCCCCTGGCGAACCAGATGGTTGGTCACCACGGTCCCTTTTCCTTCCCCTTCCCTTCCCAGGATGACTCTTCCCTTTTTATAGGGGAAGAGCTGGAGGCCCAGAAAAGTTAAGTGACTGACCCTGGAGCTGATTTTCAGCCTGAAAAGGTCACGAGTGGAGTCTGAGCCCCGCGGGCATCTGGCTGGGACCTGAAGCCTGGTCCTCTGCTTCCTTGCCTAAGCTCCGGCTCCTTTCCTGTGAAGCGGAGTGGGGAATGGTGGGCCGCCTCCCGGGTGGGCTGCAGGGTGTAGGGGGGCCTGCTGGCCTTGACCCTCTCCTGCGCCCTCTGCCCCCACAGTTGCTGGTTGAGAAGACAACTGACTCACCGGCGGCTGAGTTCTCGCTGGTGGAGGACGTGGCGCTGCACTTCGCCTGCTTGATGGGCCGCCTGAACGAGCAGCGCCTCTTCCAGCCCGACCTCTGTGACGTGGACCTGGTGCTGGTGCCCCAGCGCAGCGTCTTCCCAGCACACAAGGGCGTGCTCGCCGCCTACAGCCAGTTCTTCCACTCGCTCTTCACCCAGAACAAACAGCTACAGCGTGTGGAGCTGTCCCTGGAGGCGCTGGCGCCTGGTGGCCTGCAGCAGATCCTCAACTTCATCTACACGTCCAAGCTGCTGGTCAACGCAGCCAACGTCCACGAGGTGCTCAGTGCCGCCTCGTTGCTGCAGATGGCCGACATCGCCGCGTCCTGCCAGGAACTGCTGGACGCCCGCTCCCTAGGCCCACCGGGTCCTGGCACTGTGGCCCTGGCCCAGCCGGCTGCCAGCTGCACCCCAGCTGCACCACCCTACTACTGTGACATCAAGCAGGAGGCGGACACCCCAGGCCTGCCCAAGATCTATGCCCGAGAGGGCCCTGACCCCTACTCAGTGCGCGTCGAGGACGGGGCAGGGAACGCTGGTGGCACAGTGCCTGCCGCCATTGGGCCAGCCCAGCCCTTCTTCAAGGAGGAGAAGGAGGGTGGTGTTGAGGAGGCCGGCGGGCCCCCAGCCAGCTTGTGCAAGCTGGAGGGTGGGGAGGAGCTGGAGGAAGAGCTTGGGGGTTCTGGCACCTACAGCCGCCAGGAGCAGTCCCAGATCATTGTGGAGGTGAACCTCAACAACCAGACACTGCACGTGTCTACGGGGCCCGAGGGGAAGCCAGGGCCTGGGACGAGCCCGGCCACCATGGTGCTGGGCCGGGAGGATGGGCTGCAGAGACACTCGGAGGAGGAGGAGGAGGAGGACGAGGAAGAGGACGAGGAAGAGGAGGGTGGTGGCAGTGGAGGAGAGGAGGAGGAGGAGGAAGAGGGTGGCAGTCAGGGAGAAGAGGAAGAGGAGGAGGAGGAAGGGCACAGTGAGCAGGAGGAGGAGGAAGAAGAGGAGGAGGAGGAAGGGCCCAGTGAGCAGGAACAAGAGAGCTCTGAGGAGGAGGAAGGGGAGGAGGGGGAAGCCAGGGGCATGCAGGGGCCACCAGGGCGCCGGGACAGCCGGGCTGAGCCCCCTCCCCACAGTCGCATGGCCACGCGGTCCCGGGAGAACGCCCGGCGCCAGGGCACCTCTGAGCCTGAGGAGGCTGGGCAGTGCAGTGGGAAGCGACCCAAGCTGTCCCCCAGAGTGGCCTCTGCACCAGCCCGAGGGCCTCCAGCCACTGACGGGCTGGGGGCCAAGGTGAAGCTGGAGGAGAAGCAGCACCACCCGTGCCAGAAGTGCCCACGAGTTTTCAACAACCGCTGGTACCTGGAGAAACACATGAATGTGACCCACAGCCGCATGCAGATCTGCGACCAGTGCGGCAAGCGCTTCCTGCTAGAGAGTGAGCTGCTGCTGCACCGGCAGACGGACTGCGAGCGCAACATCCAGGTGGGCCTTTGGGGGTGCGGGGCCAGGCCCGAACTGGGCTCCAGTCACCCAGCGTCTTGCTGACCACACTGCCCACACAGTCTGGGGAGACCAGACTTAGCCCCGAGACAGTCAGGTCAGCCCAGTCCCGGGCTGTTGTCAGGGTGGTGAGAGCTCAGGGGATAACATCAAGGAGAACTTCCTGGAAGAGGTGGATAGAGCTGGGCTTTGGCACATGGAGAGATGTGCAAAGAGGACTGGAACAAACGGTACCCTCGGCCAGAGGAACAAAGGGGTCTTGGGGAAGATGAGAGTGTTGAGTTGTCTGAGCACATGAGGCCAGGGGATAGCCAGCTCTGGGGAGGGATGAGTCAGACAGGGTTTTAACAAATCTCTCCGACTGCAGGAAGGCCAGCAGGGCCACCATGTATAGTTTCACAGATTGTGCACTGCAACGAAAGTACACATGAAGGCCGAAGGGGTTTGCCCAGAGAGGGTGCCATTTTCCACTTCCCACAAAGGCTCTATAGAGTAGGGGGCAGCTCAGCAGGAGGTAGCCCCTGCATTCAGCGCTTTGGAGATGCCAGCTGGCCTGGTCCTGGGGAAAGGGACTGGATGAGAACTTTGGGAAGAGCAGGGGCTGTTGGGGCTGAGCAGGGAAGCCGGGCTGGCTGCCAGGCCATGGGCCAGCCTGAGTCCGTTTGTGCCAGCCTAGCTTCTCAGAGTAGGGGCGGCACAAAGCCAGCCAGGCTCCCCGCAGGTGGTTTATACCTTTTCTGGCCCAGGAGAAGGGGCGGAAAGGTGGAGAGTAGGCGGGTGCTAATTGTCTAAGCTAATTGCTAATTGCATCACCATGTGGAGAAAGTGTTACCTGGGAGTTACCTGGTAACCTGCTCCACCCTCGTGTACCTGTTCCCACTTGCCTGCCTGCTGGGCTGCCCTTTGACTCTCCACCTCCCACATACCTGAGCCTCCCTCCTGAAAGGGAGAGAAGCTTGTGTCCCATCTGACCTGGGCACTCTGACCCAATTTCTGCCCAGACCGTGGCCTAGTCTCCAGCCCTCTGGGGGTGTCCTGCAAAGGTGGGCAGGACAAGGGTCCAAGGCCCCAAGGTCCCCACCACCCTCTGTTGCCTTAAGGGACCTGGTATCTCCTGCAGTTCTCAGCCAACTCCTTTTGGCCCATCCCCTTAGGGATCTCCATGGTGTCATGGCATGGGTCCCTGCAGGGGAGGCAGCAGTGATAATCTGCTGATCATATGAGGGGCTTCTCCATGAATTGTGTGTAGCGTCCACACCTGATGTGGCCCTTCAGCCACAGCCCTCTGTAGAGAGAGCTTGAGGCCTTAGGAAGGCCTTGTTGAAATGGGCACAGAGTGGGGACTTCTGGAAGAGGTGACCCCCAACTCAGTTAGGCCCAAGGATGAAGGAAGGCCCCAGGCCTCAGCCCTGGGTATGTGGGTAGGTAAGTATTTAGGGAGTACCATCCCCACCTCTACAGCATCAGTTCTAGCTGGTCCTTGGACATCAAGGTAACAGGCGCTGGCAGAGTTGGGGCATTATCACTGCTGCCTTCTCCTGCTGCTTCAGGCAACAGAGGGTGGTAGGGACCTTAGGGACCACACTCCCCTCCTGTTCTCCTGCAACTGAGGCCAGAGAGGGGCAGCAGCTTGTCCAAGGTCACAAGATCCTGTCTCAGGGCCCAGGGCTTAAAGTCTTCTCATCCTACAGTGTGTGACGTGTGGCAAAGCTTTCAAGAAGCTCTGGTCCCTCCATGAGCACAACAAGATTGTGCATGGTTATGCAGAGAAGAAGTTCTCATGTGAGATCTGTGAGAAGAAGTTCTATACCATGGCCCATGTGCGAAAGCACATGGTTGGTAAGTCTGCGTCAATGGGGGGTCAAGCCTGAGGACAGAGATAGGCTAGCTGCTGGCTGTACTGGGCAGGACTTTCTATCCAGGTGGATAGAAAAGACCTCACAACCAAGGGCAATGTGAAGGGGTGAGAAGGCCCCTGTCAGCTGGGAGGCTGTTTGCAGTGGCAGGTGTGACCTGGACAGGCTCTGGGGCCAGGGCTGCCTTATACCGTTGGGTAGGCTGCACACTGCACAACGATGCCTGAACAAGATGGCAGGTGGGAACTGGAATTGAGCTGGCACACTGCTAACCAGGCTGTGCATCCTGGCATGAGCTTGTGCCCACCCAGGGAAAAGAATACCTTTTTCCTAAATTATACAAAGTGCCATATGGGCTGGCACAGGCCCTGTCTCAGTTTGATGGCAGCTGCACCTCTGATTCTTTCTCACCTTTTGGCCCTCACTGGGCTTCAGGCTTCTCTAAATGCAACCTTCCCCCCAGGGGTCACACCTGGACACAGTAAGGAGGCCCCCCAAAGTGTGTGTTGGCCACCCCACTGCCTTGGGAAAGGCTGCCCACCCCCTCTAGGTGGGCCTTGCAGGCAGTCTTGTGTCCCTATGGCTATTCCTTCCTTGCCCACTCTGGATCTGGGGCTCGAGGAAGGGGTGGTCAAGGTGGACATTGGGCCCCTGGCCAGGCCCTACTCCCTTTCTCCACGGGACAGTGCCGGGCGCCCTCTAGTGTGAACTGACAGGGAGCTGGGATGCTGGGTCTAGGACTTGGCCAGGAGCATGTTGGGTAACCCAAGACTGGCCTGTGAGCTCAGAGGGGGACCCTCCCTGTCTCCAATTGCCTCCTCCCAGATATTCCTTGAAGAGTTTGTTGGTTCTCACCTGTCCGTGGGTTCTGGGGGAAGCACTGCTAACTTCCTCTGGACTGCTGTTTAGGGCCTGAGCTGGAGCTTTATGCATGCCATCCCCTATAAAGCCCCCCATCCTTGGAGCTCAGCACCACTATTAGTCCATTTTTATAGAAGAGGAAGCGAGGCACAGAGAGACCAAGCAGGAAGCCAATGGTTGGGCCGGGATTCGAGCTGAGGCCCGTCCCACCAGGATCCTTCCATCCTCCCTGAAGCTTTCGGGGCAGGACAGCCTTGGCTGTTTCCCTTGGCCACAGGCTAATGAACCGCAAGCGCTAGTCTGAGCCAGACCTTCAGTGCAGACAGGGAGACCCAGCCCTGGAGGGAAGGGGGCCGGCCCCTCCTGGGAATCAGCCCAGGTCCTGGGACGGAGTACAAGCTGGTCCCCAGGGAGGGCTGCTCCAGGAGGTGGGGTCTGGGCCCAATGTAGGGGTGCTCAGGCAGGACTCCGAGACATGACGGCCATGGTGCCCAACCCATAGCCCACACCAAGGACATGCCCTTCACCTGTGAAACCTGCGGGAAGTCCTTCAAGCGCAGCATGTCCCTCAAGGTGCACTCACTGCAGCACTCCGGGGAGAAGCCATTCAGATGTGAGGTGAGCTCCCATCTCCTCTTTGGCCTGTCTGAGGGGCCACCTGGGAGGGGCAGGGATAAGGGATAGCAGCTGCTTAAAAACCAGAGGGCCGGGGAAGTGGAGTGCAGGGTCCAGAAAGAGAGAGGCCCACCCTCTGCCTCCCACTGCCACTCCTAACCCGGCCCCCACACATTCAGGGTGGGGAGTCTGCGTGGGCTGGAGCCACGTGGCAGATTTTCTGGAGAGGTGGATTGGGGGGTACCTCAGGGGAGAGATCAGAGATGGAGACAGCAGAGCTGCAGGTGGCAATGGGGGTTTCTGATGAGAAAGAGGGGCGAGGGGCCCTCAGGCCTCCACTGTGTAGCCTTTTCCCATCTCCTGACCCCATTCCCCTCCCGGGCCCTTTGCGCTCCTGGACTCGCCTCCTGGGCCTCACCCCCCACCCCACCCCCAGAACTGCAACGAGCGCTTCCAGTACAAGTACCAGCTGCGGTCACACATGAGCATCCACATTGGCCACAAGCAGTTCATGTGCCAGTGGTGCGGCAAGGACTTCAACATGAAGCAGTACTTTGATGAGCACATGAAGACCCACACAGGTGCGGCTGCCTGGTGGGAGGGGCTCCATGCCAGGCCTGGGACCCCTTCTCGGCCCCGCTCAGGAGGCCTGGGATGGTCTTGGCCACACCCCTTCCCAACTCCGGGCCTTAGTTTACCCTTTTGTCTCAGGCTCGGTGCCATCCTTCCTGTCTCCAAGGGTTGGGTGAGGCTGGCACAAGATGGCCCGGGGTGGCAGGGGGGGCTCTGAGAGTGCCAGGGCTGGATCCTACTATGGTTCCGCGGGGTAGGGAGGCTGGCCCCGGGCTGGGGTGTGGTGACCCTCCAGTGACGCCCTGCTGCCCTCGCCCCAGGGGAGAAGCCGTACATCTGCGAGATCTGCGGCAAGAGCTTCACCAGTCGGCCCAACATGAAGCGGCACCGGCGCACGCACACCGGCGAGAAGCCATACCCTTGCGACGTGTGCGGCCAGCGCTTCCGCTTCTCCAACATGCTCAAGGCCCACAAGGAGAAATGCTTCCGCGTCAGCCACCCGCTGGCCAGCGACGGCTCGCCCCCCGCCTCTGGCCTGTCCCCCACCCAGCCTCAGGCGCACGCGCTACCCCTGCTCCCGGGGCTGCCCCAGACCATGCCGCCCCCGCCGCACCTGCCGCCCCCGCCGCCCCTCTTCCCCACCACTGCCAGCACTGGCGGGAGGATGAACGCCACCAACTAGCTGCCAAGCTACACCTGCTGGGACCTGGAGCTCAGGGCCCGCTCCAGGAGGGACCCCACTGCCCTCCCCCCCTTGCTGGGGAGGGCAGCAGCACGGGCCTGGGCCGCTGCCCCCACCTCCAGAGGTGGCTGGATGTGCTCCACCTGAGACCCCTACCCTGTGGGGGTGTGCAGGCTGGTGCCCCCAGAGCTGGTGGAGGACACCACACTCCCAAGTGCCCCCCCCCTTTCTGCGACTCCTTGAAGCCTTTACTTTTTGTTTTTCTTTGAAAATGAAGGAAAAAGAAGAGAGGAAACTATTTGCAGCACCCCCCTCCAGGTGAGGAGGGTGCTGGAGGCGGCAGGTACAGCGGGGAGGAAGGGGCCCGGGGACAGGTGTAGTGGCCAGTCATGCTGCTGAGGCCTGAGCTGGAGAGGGTTGGCCAGGCCCAGCCTGGATCGGCCTCAGCGGTTCATCTCCACATGCTCGTGCCCCTAATTGGCTCCCTCATCTTGGAGGGTTTGGGGAGAAGTTGGGGTGCTGCCCCAGTAGAAGAGTTGTGGACCCAGTCTGAGGGCTGTGGACACCCAGCCAGGGCTTGAGACTGGACGCTGGTGGCGTGAGTGGGGAGTGTTGAGGAGTGGGGACTGCAGACCACGCTCTGCACCGAGTAGTGTGGGAGGGCAGGGGCTGGACCCCAGGGGCTGGCTTTCCCCACTGGCATCCCTGCCGGCAGGCCCGGGGGTCCCCAACCTGCACCGTGGGTCTTGAGTCCTGGAGATGTCCTCGGAAGCTGCTAGGCCTTGGTGCTGTGGGCCAGGCCCTAGGTGGGCAGACAGGGTGCCTCCCTCAGCACCGGCTCCCATGGGCTGGAGTCAAGGAACCCCTGCAAACAGGTTAGACCCCAGGGGCAGGGTCCGAGGAGGAGGCTTGGACAAGCGTTTTGGGGTTTCAAGGTGCTATCAGTGGGGCAGGGGGCAGGGCTGCTGCTCACAGAGCACCTCCGCCCCTCACCAGCTACCCCAGCCATGTATGTCACACCAGAAGGAAACGTGTATGTCTGTGTCCGTCTCTGCTCCCCTATGGCCCACACTAGGCCCAGCCACAACCTGTCCCTGGCTGGCTCCAGCATCCTGGCTCCTCCTGGGCCTCTGCACAGGTGGGTGGGGAGCTCACAGCACTGCTGGTGAGAGGAACCCCTGGGGACAGGGGAGCCCAGCCTGTGCCCGGTGCTTGCCCATATGAGGCCGGCACTAATAGGAAACCCTTTTTTGTTGTCATTTAACGTCTTCATTCCTGCCTTTAAGATGGGGCGGAAGGTTCCATAAGCTACATGTTTCCTAGTTAAGCTCTTTCCTCTTGTGTTTATACAGTTTTGTTTGTTATACTCTTTGCACCTTAAACTCCCACTACTCCCCCACGCTACCACCTTCCCAGCATGGCCGGGGTGGGAAGAGGCCTGGGCTCAAGGGGCATGGTTGGGGGCGCTGAACCCTTGTGACCTCCTTGTGAGGCCCATGGCGCTCGGGCAGGGGGCTGGGGACATTTTAATCATCAATAAATGAAGCACTTTATTCTGTACAGATGTGGGCAGGCCCAAGGTGCCCAAGTGATTTGAGGTTTTATAATCCAAGCCGCACCACCCTGGTTGTTCTCTGGGTTTGGAGGGGACGGTGCCAGCAGCTTCCCTGGCCCCGCTGGGTCTGGGGCTGCAGCTGGAGCAGTACAGCCAGAGCCCACAGACACGCCCTCGGGCACCCCTGCTGTTCCAGAGGAGGAATGTCTGGCTCCAGTTCTCTGCAGTTTCCCTACCCCGAGGGCCGGGCTTCCAGGCTCCTGCTTCACTGCAGCTCTTTTCCTCCTCTGCACCCGTGATCTCTGGGCTTCCATGATGTCCTCAGGGTCCCTCTTTCCCCCTTGCTATTTCTAACCTCTGGTCCCAGTGCCTGGCAGCTCTTCAGAGCTGGCTCACCTTTTCCCAAAAAAGTTGATTTTCACCCAGTGGGCTGCAGGCAGGGACCTCCATGGGTTCTCCAGCCCTCATCACTGGCACCAGGGTCTCCCCTAGGACCTGGTGGCCCCACTGCAGCCTGAGTGGGCCTGGGGCCCTGGCCAGGCTGGGACCCTGGTCTTGTAGGCCATAGTTTGACAAGCAGAGGTCAAAGACGGGTGTGGGGAGCTGGTATGAAACCCTGACCCAGGACTTGGGTTTCCTGTTCTCACACACTTCCCCTCAGGGCAGGCGAAGGGTCCAGACAACTGGCTGGGTACTGGTCAAGATGGTCATTGTAGCTGTAGGTGGGCACGGCCAACCTCTCTCTTGGGAGGCCCTGTCCCTCTGGGGACAGGAGCCTGTGTCCCTGGTGCTAAATGCTCTCTTCCCCTTGGGCCAGTGTTGGTGGGAGCGTGCTTCCAGCCAGCCCACAAGGCCAGAAGCAATAATGGCACCTTAGCGGTGCCAGTACGGATAGGGGTTCTTGTTTTACCAGCTTTTACATCTCGTTTTTATTTGAAAAATAAATTAGTGAGCACCCAGATGTTGGACTGGGGCCCTGGGCTCAGGATCATCACCTCCCGGGAGATCTGTTGAGGTCCCTCTGTCCAGCTGAGCTGCTCAGCCTATTTGGCCAGCACTTGGGCCTGCCCCTCCCCTGCTCCCTGGCTGTCTGGTCTTGGCCAGCTGGGGTGAGTGGCCAAGTGATGAGGTGGGCCTCCGGCCCCGGCTCATGCTTCCGTGGCCTCCATGGTGCCCCTCACAGGGGGCTCGGTGGTGGCAGAATGGCTGTGCCCAGACCTTGATGTCTAGTCATGTATGGGCACCCCACAGCCCCAGAGCTGTGGGGGGCAGCAGGCGTGTGGGTGAGAAGCGTGAAGGGAAATAAAGTCAGTACAACTCCTGTCCCTTGGCCCAGCCTCTTCTTTGCACTTGGCCTGCCCTGACTATTGGCTGCAAAGACATGGACCAGAGCGAGGCTGGTGCATAACTCGACAGCTCAGCATGCAGACCCCATGGACATCTGTGCCCTGGAGCACCCGTGGACTCCCTCTCCCTCCCCTAAGGGTAGGCTGGGCTTTGGGGAACACCCAGAGTTGGGAACTGAGGCAAGGGCAGCAAAGGCCCCCGAACTGGAGCTGAGTCTTGGGTCAGACACAGAGGAGCCTGAAAGGGGAGGGGTCTTGGGGCTGCTGCGGGCAAGGCCCTAATGGCAGTGCCCACAGGAGGCCAGGGCCTGTGCAGGGGTGGCTTCCCATGAGCACCAGAATGTAGGCACAGGTGCTCCCGTTCATGTGCTGAGTGCGGGGGATTCTGTGATGAGCAAAATGGACTCATCCCTCCCTCAGCGGTGGCATCTGAAGGGGCCAGACACCAGAGATGCTGACACAGGCACCTGGGAAGACCAAAGGTCAGGTGAAGACAGGTGGTGGCCTCCAAGGAGGGAGCAGGTGGCTCTTTTGGAGACCTCAGAATTATTTCATTGCACAGGTAATATACAGAACATTTGTTTTGTGCTGGATGGAATCCTAGGCCCTGGGGACACATGGTGATTGAGGCCCCTACTCTTGTGGCACTTACCTCTGAATACACAGAGAGGGGTCAGACAGAACCTCCCAGGACTGGGGGAGGGGCTGAGCAGGCTCGCTGACTGGCCAGAGAGGAGGTGCAGGTTCCTAGGACATTGGCATTGCCTTTCTGCATAGTCCCACTTTGACTGAAGGAAACAGGGGCTCACTCAAGACACCCTAAAAGCAAGCCTGGCTGGCAACTGTGGGGGCCTGGCTGCTGCCCCGCCTCTTGTGTGGATTCCGCTTCTGTTTCTGCTGTCTTCCCCTCTTGCTCCCCATCAGGTTTTATGATGCCTCTTTTTCCTTTAGCCCCCTGACCCACACCCCACATTCTCACAGTATTTCCACCATCATGCTGCAGAGTCTTGGGCACGCTCATGCTGCAGCTAGCAGGTGCCGTGGTTGGCATCTCAGGAGCACTCAGTGTCTCCCAGTTTTGTTCTTGGGGACCAAGCTGCTCAGTAACACCTCACGCCCTGAAGCACAGGCCAGAGCAGCACTGCCTTGCTGGAGAAAGCTGGGCTTTCCTCCCTTCTAAAGCACGGCAGGGGACAATGAGATGAGGAAGTGAGGCACCTCTGGCTTGGCGGTGCCCTTGGGCCTCCCCCTGATTATGTTGCTTTGTAGAGTCAGGACCGGTGAATAAGTCAGGTTAGGCTGGGCTCTGCTGCACTAACAAACCACCTCCCAACTTCGGTGGCTTAACATCCATGGCTCTGAGTGAAGCTCCAAGGCAGCCATTGTCCATGTGGTGGCTCAGAATTCCAGGCTGGTTCGGCTCTGTGGCACCTCCGTAGCCACACGGGCCTCCAGAGTGACCAGAGCCAGGGAAGAGATGGAGTGGAGAATGACACCTTGGCTCTTAGGTGTGTTGCCATTCAGAAGTGACATATCACTTCTGTTTATCTTTCATTATCCAAAGCAAGTTCCGTGTCCATGCCCATGTTCAAGGGGGTGTGGAAATGTAGCCCTACTGTGTGGCTAGAAAGATTGGTGAGCGGCACTATCCTTTCCTACACTTGGGCCTGTGAGTCTCGGCGGGCCAGGCTGCAAGATGTCCAGCCTGTGGAGCTGGTTTCTAAAGTCTCTGGAGGGTCAGTGATCAAAAAGAAGAACAGTGTGTCCCAAGGTTCTGCCTGGCTAGAACTGGCATGAACCTCGTCCATCTCCACAGATGACAGCACTGGGACCCATGGAGAGTGCGGAAGAGGACAGGCTCCATCCTCCTCCCACACCTCCAGGGAAGGAAAAGCAGCTCAGCAGTCCCCCCATCCCCCTTGAATTTCTTTTCTCCTCTCCCCTGCCTCACCCACACTGGAGAGAGGGTCTCTGGAAAACCCTGTGGCCAAACCTGTCCTCATGCACCCTGGGAGGCTTGGCCTAAGACCACAGCTCCCATGTACTGTGGACGCTTTACAGTCACTGCTCACCCACAACCTTCTGAGGTGGCCGAGGGCCTCAGGCAATGAGGCTCAGAGAGGCAAAGCCAGTTGCCTGCAGCCAGAACGTGGTGGAGCCAGGATTCGAACCCAGGTCTATCTGATCCCAAAGCCGTGTTCTCTAAGTGCTGAACAAGGCCACTTCCCCCCCGCTGGGCACACAGTGGCATTCAGGAGAGCGTGGCAGTGGGTGGTGAGCCAGGGCTATTGGCTGCAAATGACAGAGCCCCTCTAGCTAACTTAAGCAGAAGCAATTTAATGGAAAGGTGTTAATTAAATCTCCTAGAGAACCAGAGACTCAAGCTCTGGGGTGACAGAGCCAGGAACAAACCCAAACCACCCTGTACCACTTGCCCCAGGGGAGGTGTGACTGCCACCCCAGCTGGGAACTAATGACACTAAGGGCTGCACATAAGAAACTCTGTTTCTGCTGCTCCCCAAAACTAAACACCCTCTGCCACACTCAGAGAACGCTGGAGTCTGCGTGGTGCCTGCTTCCTTTCATCCGAATCAGTCTCGCATGGGTGTGTCTAATTGGCAGACGTCAGTTACATGTTTATGCAAGAGCTGCAAGGCAGGCTGGGAAAGTGAGTTATGTTTCCTACTGTGGACAGGTGGGACTCACCAGGCACTTCATTCCCAATCAGAAAAAGGCTGTCCAGACGTGCTAGGTGGTCACAAAGTATAACACACGCGAGCCATAATCTAGCCCTTCACAGCCCAACAGCAGCATCTGCCCTCTTCCTCACAGCGCGAACAACCAGATGCTCGTGATTAACAACCTTCCTCATAAAAATAACATTACATTCATCCACTTCTCAGAAGGGGACACCGTGATTTCTCATCACTCCCAATCCAGGATCTGCTGGTGACAGCTGCCCCTCTTCTAGTTCAGCTGTGATCCTGTTTTGGTGTTGTGAAATGTATGGACACTATTGCCAATGTAACCATCACCAACCAGATCCTCTATAAAGTAGGATAAATGAAGTGGGAGGGGAAAAGAAAATCAAAATACATGCATGCATCTTACCTGGCGTGATGTTTAATTTTAAGTGTCAACTTGACTGAGTTAAGGGATACCCAGATAGTGAGTAAAGCATTATTTCTGGGTGTGTCTGTGAGGGTGTTTTGGGAAGAGATTAGCATTTCAATCAAAAGACTGAGTAAAGATTGTAAACCAGGGGTGAAAAGACAAAAAATTTAAAAATTTAAACATTTAAAAATAAAAAAAAATAGACTGAGTAAAGAAGGTCCACCCTCACCCAATATGAGTGGACACCATCCAATCTATCGAGGGCCCAGATAGAACAAAAAGGCAAAGGAAGGGTGACTCACTCTCTCTGGAGCTGGGACATCCATCTTCTCTTGCCTTCAGACATCAGAGCTCCAGATTCTCTGGCCTTTGGCCTGGGACTGGGAGTTACATGATCAGTTCCTTTGGTTCTCAGGCCGTTGCACTCAGACTGAAACACATCACCGGCTTTCCTGGGTCTCCAACTTGCAGACAGCAGATTGTGGGACTTCTTGTCCTCTATAATCACGTGAGCCAATTCTTACAACAAACCCCCTCTTGAATCTCTCTCTATATCCTATCGGTTCTGTTTCTCTGAAGAACCCAGACTAACACACCCAGCAAAGAAGAAAAGACAGGAAGATGCTCCATCCTTACTCAGCCATCGGTCTGATGTCAAGATGGTGCCGATGGCTTCTTCCCGCTCTCCCCTGCTCACGTTCCCTGCCCTTCACCAGCACCTGCATGGCCACGGGAACTCACCTGGAAGGGCACCTCAAATCTGCTTTCTTGTGGGGCAGGAAGGATGGGCACTGGTGGTTCCACATGAGGCTGCTCTAGTGGCTTCCTTATCTTTTTTGTGTTTTTTCAATTTTTTATTCAAGCGAAGTTCACGTAAAATTAAGCATTTTAAAGTGAACAGTTCAATGAAATTTAGTGCATCCACAACATTACATAACCACCACCTCTCTTTAGTTCAAAAACATTTTCATTGCTCCAAAAGGAAACCTCATCTCCATTAAGCAGTTGCTTCCCAATCTATGTTCTGTTTCTGTGAATTTACCCATTTTGGAAATTTCATATAAATGGCATCTTATAATATGTGGCCTTTTGTTTTGGCTTGTCTCACTTAGCATGTAGCACGTATTAGTGTTTCATTCCTTTTTTTTCCCCAGGAGAAATAGCTTTATGTGGACTGACAGTTGGATCATGAGAGTAGGGTCTCAGATCACTTATGGATTAGAGATGAAGTATCAGTTTCCAACATGGCAGAGCTCATCCACCAAACTGATCTACCTCCCAGCAAGCCTGCAGCTAGCGTGACAAATGAAAGATCATTCTCTTTTGTGGCTGAATAGTATATTCCATTCATTGCCTTTTATCTCTCAATATGGGGCTACAGAAATCATCCAAGAGGATCCCCCAGTTCCAAATGCGCTAATTCCTATCTCCACTGTGTGGTAGGAACCAGATTTCTCCTTGAATGCCAGGGCCAATCGCCCTAGGCTATACAACACTCCCTCTTTTGCCTATTCTTCCAGGGGCACAGAGCCACACATCAAATGGTTAAGTGGCAGTCTCAGCTTCCAACTTAATGGAAACATGATTGAGTTCTCATGAAAACAGTCCTCCCATGGATACTATGACCTCTCAGGCAGCAGAGTCCAAGACACAGAGACAAGAAGCAACCTTGTGAGTGGGCCGTAGGCTATAGGAGAGGAGAAGAGTCCCTCCCCACCCTGCATCCCGGTTCTGGGACCCAGGCATCCTGAGAGAAACTGCAGAGTGGTGCCATATTTGATTCTTCCATGGACAATGCCACCCTTCCACAGCGCCAGCTGTTCCTGGGAGATGGCTAAAATCAGTGCATCCTGAGTCTCAGCCCCAAGCCACAACATTGTTTTCTATAGAATCTCTGGAAAAATATCTATTTTTTTTTAAATTAAAGTTTCACTTGGACATAGTTTAAGAAGCCAACTTTTTCTAGAAGGCTTAATAAAACAAAAACAAACAAACAAAAAAACTGCAGTTCTCTGCCCTTCCTCCCTCCCAACTCCCAGTAGGCAATCAGTTTCAATTCAGCTGGTATTTTTGGTGTTTATCTTCATGCCTACGAAAAGCACACTTCCACCACTACTTTTTGGCTTTTTCGGTTTTAGGCATTAGCTATTGATTTATTTCTTCAGCACTCATATCCACACACACAAACACTACACACATGATTTCCCCTCCCTTTCTCTCCCAGTATTATAATTTGGAGTTAGGTTAATATTCATTCTATATGTTTTCACGACTATGTAAACTCTGCTCTCAATGAAGCCACATATTAGAATATGATTCCATTTCCTTTCTTGCACAACTTTTTCCCTTGTCTCTTTTTAAATATCATTGGCTTTGGTTTCCGTGTGCTTATCACTGCTGTGTCCCCAAAGTCTGCTGTAAATATAATTCTCTTTCCAGTACGTGCAAACAGCAGTGTTCCACCAGTCGCATCTTGGCACCATCTCTCCAGAACCATCCTCACTTGATTCCAGACTGGTTGATCTCTCCGGCTCTCATCCTGGGATATCCCTTGCCCACCCTCCTGAGTGTTCCCTTCGTCTATTTACTAGATGCATCTCCTGTTTCCCTGAACCCTCTATGTTCCTTTATCTAGGTTTGCTCCCTTGATTGGTAAAACATTCTCCACGAGGAGGGCTTTACGGGCAGGAGGAAAGTCATATCCTCATGACGATCAGTTCTTCCCAGGCCTAGTGACACAATAGGCAGCAGAGCCAGTGGTCATCGTCACACAGCCGCAAAGTGACCAGACCTGTGTGATGCGTAGTCATTATCATAACCTGTGAACAGTGCGCAAGGTTACCCTGGCGTGCACAAAATGGGAGACTTGAGAAACTGGTTAACAATACCCCCTAGCCTGATGCTCTATCTTACACTTTGCTGAGACTGTGCACCTTTTAGGTTCATCGTAGAAATCTTTTAGAAGGTTTATGTTTTAGTGGACTAATTTTTCCTCAGCCTAAAATCATCCTAAAGTGGTCCTTCTTCTCAAGACCACTTCAGGGGATTAAATTTCTGGAGACCTGAACTATTCATTCTACCCTTGCACAGGAGTAAGTTTGCCTGGGTATAGAATTCTAACTGCAAGTGATTTCCACTTAGAATTGTAGAGGCTAGTGTTTCTGTTGAGAAGCATAAATGCCATTTTGATTCTTGATCCTATGTGTGTGACCCGTTTTTTTTTTTTTTTGTTTTGTTTTGTTTCCTTAGAAGCTTTCAGGGTCTTTGCTTTGTCTCCAGTTTTGTAAACCTTCACAATGAGGTACTTGTATAGATTTCTTCTCGTGCACTGTGCTGGATACTTAGTGAGCCCTTTCAGTCTGGAAAACCTTCTTGAATTATGGCTTTAAATAGTTCCTTTCCTAAGTTTTTCTATGTTTTCTCTTAACCTCATGTTATTTAGATATTGGACTTCTGAGCTGGTTCTCTAATTTTCTCACCTGTTGGGGTTTCCCCCAAAATTCGCAGGTTGGAACCTAAAACCCAATGCAACAGTATTAAGAGGTGGGGCCTTTGGGGAAGTGATTAAGTCCTGAGGGATTAGTGGCCCTTTTATGAAAGAGGCTCGAAGGGACCTGCCTTGTCCTACCGCCATGTGAGGACACAGTGTTTGCCCCTTCTGCCATGTGAGGACAACAGAAGGTGCCATCCAAGCAGCAGACAGAGCTCTTACCAGACAATGAATGTCCTGGCACCTTGACCTGGGACTCCTCAGCCTACAGAACTGTGAGCAATACATTTCTACTGTTGGCTGGGCGTGGTGGCTCATGCCTGTAATCCCAGACATTTGGGAGGCTGAGGCAGGGGGATGGCTTGAGCCCAGGAGTTGGAGACCAGCCTGGGCAACATAGTGGGACCCCATCTCTACAAAAAATAAAAATAAATTAGTTGGGTGTGGTGGTGCACGCCTGTAGTCTTAACTACTCAGGAGTCTGAGGTGAAAGGATGGCTCGAGCCGAGGAGTTTGAGGCTGCAGTGAGCTATGAGTGTGCCACTGCATTCCAGCCTGGGCGACAGAGTGAGATCCTGTCTCTAAAAATAAATAAATCAAATAAAATACATATAAATTTCTATTCTTTATAAATTGCCAAATCAAAGATATTTTGTTATAGCAGCCCAAATAGACTAAGACAGAAATTGGTGCCAAAAAGTGGGGATGTTGCTATAAACAAATATCTAAAAATGTGAAAGCAGCTTTGGAACTGGGTAATGTGCAGAGCTGAAAGAGTTTGAAGTAACAGGCTAGGAAAAAACCTATATTGCCATGAAGGGACCCTAAAGGGCTATTTGGTAAGGGCTCAAAAGAAGAGGAATGCTGTAAAGAAAGCATCAGTCTTCTTCAAGATTACCTAAGTGGTCATGATCAAACATGAGCAGAAGTATGGATGGTGAAGCCATTCTGCTGAGGTCTCCGATGGAAACGAGGAACATGTTATTGGAAACTGGAGGAAAAGCTATCTTTGTTATAAAGTGGCAAAGAGTTGGCTGAATTGTGTTTGTGTTTCATGAAAGGAGGAACTTAGAAGTGATGAAATAAGATATTTAGCAGAAGAAATCTTGCCCTTCTGCTTTCTGCCATGTGAGGAGACAGCAAGAAGGCCCTCCCCAGATCCCACAGCTTCAGTGGGCAATGCTCTGTGGGGGGGCCCTCCGTGGTGGCTCTGAGGCTCTACAGAGCATCCTTTGAAATCTAGGCGGAGGAAACCACACCTCTACAGCTCATGCACTCCAAGCCCTGGTGGAGATGGCACCTCACAGATGCTGCCAAGGTTCTTCTTCTTCCAAAATACCAGGACACAAATAATTCACCCACGTTCTTTACCACTTGATAATAAGGACAGCCTTTCCTCCAGTTTCCAACAACATGTTCCTATACAGCGGAAGCCTGTGAGAAGCCTCTTTTATAAGGGCCTCAATCCCACTCACAAGAGCAGGAGCCCTCATGACCTAATGACCTCTTAAAGGCCCAACCTCCTGATACTATTGTATTGTAACACCTGAATTTTGGAGGGGACACATTCAAACCATAGCAGTAACAACTTGCAAAACTCTAGTACAGTATCATAACCAGAATATTGACATCAACAAAATACATTAATCTTATCCAGATTTCCCCAATTTTACTTGTACTCATTTGTGTGTGTGTGCACGCACACATGTGCACGGGTTTAGTTCTATGCAATTTTATCACATGTGTAGGCTCATGTATTCACACCCACAATCAAGATACAGAATAGTTCCATCACCACAAGGCTCCCTCTGTTGCCATTTTAAAACTAACTATGCACACTGCCTCCTGCCACCACCCGCACTCCATCCCTAACCACTGGCAGGCACCAATGTGTTCTCCATTTTAAAACTTTTGTCATTTCAAAAATGTCATATTAATGGAATCATACAGTATGTAACCTTTTGGGGTTTACTTTTTTTCATTCAGTCTAATTCCCTAAAGATTGATCCAAGTTATTGTGTGTATCAATAGTTCATTATTTTTTTATTGCTGAGTAGTATTCCATGGCTGGGATGTACCACAGTTGGTTTAACCATTCGCCCATGGAAGGAGAACAGGGCTGTTTCCAATTTTTTGCCATTACAAATAACGGCTGCTATGAACATTCACGTACAGGTTTTGTGTGAACATAAGTTTTCACTTCTCTGGGATAAATGCCCAAGAGAGCAATTGATAGATTGTATGGCAGTTGCATGTTTAGTTTTATAAGAAATTGCCAAAGTGTTTACTAGAGTTGCTGTGCCATTTTATGTTCCCAGTAGCAACGTATGAGCGGTCCAATTTCTCAGCATCCTCACTGCCATTTTGGTGTTGTCATGATTTCTTAAAATTTTAGTTACTCTGATAGATATGTAGTCATATCTTACTTGGGTTTTAATTTGTATTTCCCTGATAAATAATGGTATTGAGCATCCTTTCATGAGATTTCTTGCCATCTGTATATCCTCTCTGGTGACATAGTGGTTCATGCCATTTGCCTATTTTCTAATTGGATTATTTGTTTTTTTTGGAGTTTTGAGAGTTCTTTGTGTGTCTAGATATTCCAATTATTTCTCCAAGTCTGTAGCTTGTCTTTTCATCCTCTTCCTGTGGGCTTCTAAAAATAAAAAGAGCAAACACTTTTTATTTTGATGAGGTCTAGGTTGTCAAATTTTTCTTTTATGTTTCATGCTTTTGGTGTTGAGTATAAAAGACTCATTCCCAGCTTTAACTGCTGAAGATATTCTTCTGGGTTTTTCCTACAAATTGTATAGTTTTGCTCTAATTTTTTTAAAAAGATGCTCAATTACTTTATTCTCTAAGAGTCAAGTCCAATCCTGGGACTGCCAAGGGTCTATGTGTTCCTTTTTAAAAAAACGTGGTAAAATACACATGACATAAAATTTGCTATCAACCATTTTTAAGTGTACAGTTCAGTGGCATTAAGTACATTCACATTGTTGTGCAACCATCACCACCATCTATTCATAGAACTCTTTTCATCTTCCCGACTGAAACTCTACCCATTAAACAATAACTCCCCACTCCTTCTTCCCCAGCCCCTGGCACTTAGCAACCACCATTCTACTTTCTGTCTCTGTGAATCTAGGTACTTCACGTAAGTGAAATAATACAGTATTTGTCATATCGTGACTGGCTTCTTTCACGCAGCATAATGTCCTCAAGCTTCATCCATGTTGTAGCATGTGTAAGAATTTCCTTCCTTTTTAAGGCTGAATAATATGCCTTCGTATGTATATGCCGCATTCTGTTTAGTCGTTCATTCATTGATGAACATTTAGGGTGCTTCCTTCCACCTTTTGGCCATTGTGAATAATGCTGCTTTGAACATGGGTGCATAAATATCTCTTTGAGACTCTACTTTCAGTTTTTTGGGGTATATACCCAGAAGTGGAATTGCCAGATCATATGGTAAGTCTTCTTAATTTTTTGAGGATCTGCCACATTGTTTTCCACAGCAGCTATACCATTTTACATTCCCACCAACAGTGCACAAGGGGTCCACCTCTCCACATCTCCATCACTTGTTATTTTCTGGGTTTTTTTTTTCTTCCAAATTTTTTTTATAGTAGCCATTCTAATGGGAGTGAAGTGGTATCTCATTGTCATTTTGTTTTGCCTTTCTCTAATGATTAATGACATCGAACATCTTTTCATGTGCTTAGTGGCTATTTGTATATTTTCTTTGGAAAAATGTCTATTGAAGTCCTTTGCTCATTTTTACATTGGGTTGTTTGTTTTGTTGTTTTTGAGTTTTAGAAGTTCTTTATATATTCTGGATATTAAACTTTCACTAGATATATGATTCGCAAATATTTCTCCCATTCCATGGGTTGCCATTTTTTTAATTGTGTCTGACTTGAAACTCACATCTTTTCACTCTGTGGATTGTGTCCTCTGATGCACAAAAGTTTTTAATTTTGATGTAGTCCAATTTATCTATTCTTTCGTTTCCAGTGTTTTTTGGTAGCAAATCCAAGAAACTGCCAAATCCAATATTATGAAGCTTTCCCTCTATGTTTTCTTCTAAAATATTTATAGTTTTAGGATTTATGTTTTACATTTTCAGTTAATATTTATATGTGGTTTAAGGTAAGAGTCCAATTTCATTCTTTTACCTGAGGATATCCAATTTTCCCAACATCATTTTTGCAAAGACTGTTCTTTCCTCATTAAATGGTCTTGGCATTCTTGTTGAAAATCATTTGACTGCATATGTGAGGGTTTATTTCTAAGCTGTCTATTCTATTACATTGGTCTATGTATTAGTTCTCTAGAGAAACAGAACCAATAGGAGATATAGCTAGCTATAAACATAGCTAGCTAGCTGAAGAGTAGATTTATTATGGGAGTTGGCTCACACAGTTATGGAGGCTGAGAAGTCCCACAATATGCCCCCTGTGAGCTGGAGAATCAGGAAAGTCAGTGGTATAATTATGAGGCCAAAGGCCTAAGAATCAGGGGACCTGATGGTATAACCCCAGTCTGAATCTGAAGGCCTGAGAACCAGGAGCTCTGATCTCTAAGGGCAGGAGAAGATGATGTCCCAGATAAGAGAGAGAGAGAGGGAGAAAGGGAAAGAGAGAAATGAATTTACACTTCCCCTGCTTTCTTGTTCTATTTGGGCCCTTAAGAGATTGGATGAGGCCCACCCACATTGGCGAGGGCAGATCTTCTTTGGCCTCAGTCTACTGATTCAAATGCTCATCTCTTTCAGCTACACCCGAACGGACACACCAGAAATAATGACTTATCAGCTATCTGAACATCCCTTAGTCAAACTGACACCTAAATTAACTCAGAGACTACATATCTGTTTTTATGCTAGTACCACACTGTTTTGATTATTGTGGCTTAATAGTAAGTTTTGAAATTAGGAAGTGTGAGACCTCCAACTTTGTTATTTTTCAAGACTGTTTTAGATGGTTTACATCTTAATTCCATGATCCATTTTGAGTTAATTTTTATATAAGATGTGAGATTTAGGTTGAGGTTCCCTTTCCCCTCTCTACCCTCATGAATGTCTACCGGCTCCAGCACCATTTGTTGAAAAATCTATTTGAATTGAATTGCTTTTGCATTTTTATCAAAAATCAATTGAGCATATTTGGATCTATCTCGGGGTCCTCTGTTATGTTCCATTGATCTATGTGTCTATTCCTTTGCCAATACCATACAATCTTGATTACTGTAGATATACAGGAAATATCGGGTACAGCGATTCCTCCTACTTTAGTCTCCTAGGTTAAGATTGCTTTAACTATTCTAGGGCTTGTACCTCCCCATATAAATTTTAGAGTAAGCTTGTCTACCTCTCTTAAAAATTTTTCTGGGATTTTGATAAGCAAATTAAACCTGTAGTTCAATTTAGGGAGAACTGACATCTTTACTATGTTGTGTCTCTCCCAAGCCATGAACTCAGTATGTCTCTCCATTTATTTAGGTCTTCTATGATTTCTTTAATCAGCATTTTATAACTTTCAGCATATATATCCCGTATGTTTTGTTAAGTGTATGCCTAAATATTTCATTTTCTTTGGAGTGACTGTAAATGGTATTAGGTTTTAAATTTTGGTTTCTTCAAGTTCACCGTCAGTAAACAGAAATGCAATTGATGTTCATGTGTTGATCTTATATCCTCTAACTTCGCTGAACTCATTTACTAGGTCCTAGAGGCTTTTTCTGTGGATTCCCTGGGATTATTTCCCCTTCATTCCTGAAAGATAGTTTCATTGGCTATAGAATTCACAGTTGACAGTTCTTTGAGTACTTGAAAAATGTTATGCCACCTTCTCTAACCTCCAAAGCTTCTGATGAGAAATCCATCGTCATTTGGTGTTGCCTTGTAGGTAAGGTATTGTTTCTCTGGCTGCCTTCAAGACTTTTTTTTTTTTTCTTTATCCTTAGTTTTCAAAAGTTTAATTACGACATGTCTTGGCATGGATTTTGAGGGGTTCATTCTGTTGGGGATTTGCTCAGCTTCTTGAATCTGCTGGTTTGTGTCTTAACCAAATTTTGGGAGTTTTCAGGCATTATTCCTTCAATTACTCCTTCATTCCCATTCTCTTGCTCTTCTTCTGATACTACAGTACAATGATACAAAGGCTGGTCTTATGTTATTTTCCTATGGGCCCCTGAGATGACTCCCTTTATATATTCATACATATATACACACAGAGACATATCTATTTCCCCTCCCCCATTATACTGTCTTCTGTTGTTCAGATTGGGTCAGTTCTGTTGGTCTGTCCTCACGTGCACTGATTTTATCCTCCGTCATCTCTCCTTTTCTCGAGGCCATCCAGCAAGTTTTTATATCTGTGATTGTACTTTTCAGTTCTATAATTTCCATTTAGTTCTTCTGTATAACTTTTATTTTTTTTTGCTGAGGTTTTCTATTTTTAAAATTTGTTTCAATAGAATTTGCAATTGATTGTTGAAACATTATTATCATGGCTGCTTTAAAATCCTTGCCAGATTATTCCAACATCTGATTCATCTCAGTGTTGGTGTCAGTTGATGGTTTTCACATTCAAGTTGTGATATTCCTAGTTCTTGGTATGACAGGTGAGTTTCAATCATAGGCTAGACATTTTGGCTATCCTGTTAGGAGACTCTAGATCCTATTAAATTCTTTTGTTGGCAATGGCCCTGTTTAAATTTAGCACACAGGTCCTGGTCTACTTTTGTGGGCTGAGGTTCCAAGGACAATTTAATTTTCAGAGACTTTGCAGTATTATTTTCATCTGCTTGGTTTGTCTGGTGCTGCTGGGGCCCTACCAGTCCTTGTTGGTGGTGCCTGAGAGGGCAGAGGGGTTTTCCAGGCAGGCTGCCTGGCGTCTTTTGGCAGGGGAGGTGAGTTTCAGGCCCAGTGTAAAAGAAGAGTGCATCGCCCAGCTGCTTATTGTTAGTGGGGCACCTGATTAATCCCACCACTGGGGTTGCTGGGCTCACCTGGAGTTGTTAGAGGGACTCCTGTTCAATTTGTAAGAGAAATGAGCTACCTGGGCTGCCTTCTGTTACTAGGTTGGAGGTCAGGCAACAGCAGGCCTGGATCATCTTCTCCTGGGTGGGGGTACATAAGACACCCTGGCACCAAGTCATTCCTTCATTTTTAGGGTCCCAAACCAATTCATCATTTTCTTGCCACCTTTCAGAGTTCCCTCTGATTGCCTCTTGCAGTATTCCCATGGCTTATAGTTGTACTTAACAGGCAGGAGCAGGGGAAACAAGGTTATACCATCTTGTCTGGGCCAGAAGTCATCTTTTCAATCATTTAAAAAGGTAGAGCACCAAAAAGCCCACTGGAAACTCAGCATGAGTGAAGGGACTTGGTAATTGGAGGGCTTCACTGTGGGATGATCTGGCCAGGCTCTTTGAGGTCCTCAGTTACTGACGTCTTTTTTCCTCTTGAGCTGTCAGATCCCTCAATTTCAATTCCGTTTGGAGGGCATAGCTGGCCTGCCAGGTTTCTGGAAGCTGAGTGGGAGCACGGGCTTTCCATTTAGGATATGGAATTGCTCTTAATCACTCAGTGTTCACATTGCACCACCGCCTTCTACTCTGCCGGTGTCCTTTGGTCAAGAGCTCTCTTGTGGCCGGGCGCGGTGGCTCACGCCTGTAATCCTAGCACTCTGGGAGGCCGAGGCGGGCGGATCGTTCTGAGCTCAGGAGTTCGACACCAGCCTGAGCAAGAGCGAGACCCCGTCTCTACTAAAAAAAATAGAAAGAAATGATATGGACAACTGAAAATACATATATAGAAAAAATTATCCGGGCATGGTGGCGCATGCCTGTAGTCCCAGCTACTCGGGAGGCTGAGACAGTAGGATCGCTTGAGCCCAGGAGTTTGAGGTTGCTGTGAGCTAAGCTGACGCCACGGCACTCACCCCAGGCAAGAGAGTGAGACTCTGTCTCAAAAAAAAAAAAAAAAAAAAAAAAAAAAAAGAGCTCTCTTGTATATCTTCTTCAGAAACTAAACCATTGGTTTCTACCCAGGTGGTGTTGGTATTCTTTGGGAGTAACTGTTTCTTAAAGAATCTCATAACTAATCCTCTTGTTTTTAGCCTTCTCCTGTAGCTTCCAAGCTATCTGGTGCTGCCAATTCTGGATCTTTTCTGCAGGTTCTGAGGTATAGAAAGGTTGCATTTGGGTTTCCCATTGCTGACTTGGGGTCAAGCCTGCTAAGTCATTCACCTGCATCACCTGCTTTCCAGAATCCATGGTGTTGCTGCTATGTCCCTACAGAGTGTGTCGTACACTGTGTCCCTGGGAGTTTATGCTATATTTTTTCTTTTAACCCTCTATTTTAATTGTCGTGAGGTTCAGAAGGAAGCAAAAATAAATATGTGTATTTGATCTGTCATCACTAACTGGAAGGCCACCTCACTTCTCTTGCTACAAAATGAAATCTTGGATCAGAAGCAGTGTTGAGTTTGGTTCCACAAACATGAGTAAGGCATTACATCCACGGATGGAGAGATTAGCAGAAATGTGGCAGGCAGGGAAGGCGAATCCAGATTCAGAATGCATATCAGTAGGACTTCAGTAGGATGACCACCTATTTCAGTTCCCAGGAAACCCATGATCCATGAGCCACCCCAAGGATCCCCATAGGTCAGTCCACTCGATTACCAGCCTCTCCAGCCCTAACTTTGTCTTTGGCATTTATGAGCCTTTGCTTGGCCACTGCCACCCCCAAGGTCCCCTTATCCTCCCTGTAATCAGGGGGCCACTTCAAAGGCAAAGGCTCCCACCCACATCCTTAGCCACTGTAGCACATGTCAAAGTTGCCAGCATTCCTCACCAATACATCGTCAATGATGGGTGACCGTGTCCTCTAAGCCCTCAGCAAACACAGATGGCGATGGAGTTACAGGAAATATACCCACTCCAACATTCCTGGCTCCCTGTCTTTGGATCTCTTTCTCTATGTCGCATAAAAGCATTTCCAGAGTCTTAACTTCTTGCAGCATAGGTCACCTTTAACTCAGAAGTCAGTCTGGGTTACCGTGACAGAAAGCAGATTAGTGACTTGGCTTGGGGGTGTGTGGGGAGAGATGAGGAGCCTGGCATGGTGGCACTCACCTCTAGTTCCAGCTACTCCAAAGGCTGAGGTGGGAGGATGGCTCCAGCCCAGGGGTTCTGGGCTGTATCGCACTACGCGGATCAGGTGCACTAAGTTCAGCATCGATGTGGTGACCTCCCAGGAGCAGGGGACCACCGGGTTGCCTAAGGAGGGGTGAATCAGCCTGGGTCAGAAATGGAGCAGATCAAAACTCCCATGCTGACCAGTAGTGGTATTGCACCTGTGAATAGCCGTTGCACTCCAGCCTGGGCAACATAGCGACACCTCGTCTATTTAAAAAAAAAAAAAAAAGGGCATGAGAAAACTTTCGTGGGTGACGGATGTTTCCTGTTTTGACTGTAGTGGTGGTAGCTTCACAGGTGTGTATATACGTGTCAAAACTTATCAAATAGGTCCTTTTAAATATGTGCAGTTTATTGCATGTCACTTATGCCTCAATAAAGCTGTTTAAAAGAACATGATTAGACTGCTGTCTATTTCCTGGCCATCTAAAATTCAGTTTCTATAAGATGGGAAAAATAATACCTACCTTATAATTTTGGTGTAGGGACCAAATGAGTAAAAAGTAAAAGGATGAAATAAGATGATATCTTCCCTTTGATTCGGCTAAAAGCCTTGGAGTCACCCTTTCTCCTCTCTCTTTCCTCCACCCGCATCCAATCCCTGGGCACTCCTGGGATTATAAGTAGAGTGGGTGGGGGCAGAGATGACACGGGGTTGGCCATGACTTGATGGCTTGATAGGTATGGAAGCGGGGTGATGGCTTCATGGGGGGGCCAGAGTATTATCCTCTCTTTCTCTCTCTCTATACATATATATGTGCATTTTCCATAATAATAATTTTAAAATGAACAGTAGCTCCCCATTTCACTTGGGGAAAAACCAAAGTCCTCATGCTGCCCCCAATGGTCCCTCTCCCCAACCTTTCTCCTTATTTCCTCCTACTCACCTCCTTGGTCACTCTTCAAGCCCTGCTGGCCTCCTTGCTCTTCCTGAACGTGCCAGGTGCCTCAGGGCCTTTGCTCGGGCTGTGCCCCCTCGTCAGAATCCTGCATGGTTTGAACCTGCTCAAGCGTGACCCTCTCAGTGAGCCCACCGGACTACTCCATTTAAAATCACCACAACCTCCGCCTCTACTTCCCGTGTCCCTTCCCTGCCTCACTCGTCTCCACAGCCAGCACCAGCATCTGGCATCCTGGATGACTATTTATTTGTTGCTGTCTGCGCCCATCCAGGCCCTGCCCCTGGTGAATGTAAGCTCCATAAAGACAGGAATTCCTGCCTGCCTCGCTCACTGCTGCATCCTCAGCAATCAGAACAGTGCACAGTAGGTTCCTGATGAATGAATGAGCCACACATGAATGCCTGGTAGGGAGTGAGCAGTGTGGGATCCATCATGGTCTAAAAATATCTCATTAAGTCATGTGATTGTTCAGTTAGTACCTTCTGTCCTAGTCTTTGGAAAATGAGACTACGATTAACAGACATTTTTGCTAATTCCCAGGAAGCAGCAAGGTAGGGAGGGATTTCCACAGTCTTTGGAGGTGGGCGGACTTGCTTCAAATCCCAGCCAAGTTGCTGAGCCTCTCAGAGCCTTGTCTCCTCACTGGCCGTGCTTGTGAGAAATGGCCCGCAGTCCAGGGCTGGGCTAGCAGCTCACGACCTGCCCTCTCTGAGCGAGCCCTTGGCCTTTCGGCAAGACGGACAAGCCACCTCCATGGCCTGCCCAGGTGCTGTGTCCCTCTGGACCTGCTGGTGGAGTGAGCGACTGATGTCAGATGCACTGCTCAGGAGGGACAGGCAGTGACATTGCTGAAACCACAAAAGGGGAGGTGACTCAGTCCTGGCCCAGCCCGAGGTCTTCTCTCCTATCGCCCCTCTCTCCAAGCCTGAGGTTATAAACAAGTGACTCAGAGGAATGATGGAGGAGTGCCCCATACAGTTCATACACGTGTCCCGGGGGCTAAATTTAATCCACAGCTGCAGCCTCTGGCACTTTGGGAACAAGTTAATCTTGGTGGCTGAAACTGATGGGGGGGGCGGCGAGGGGGGTTGGCGATAGGGTGGTCAGGAGTCCAGAGCAGGGTGGGCATTGAGATTGGCTGTCCTGGGCCTCAACCCTGACCCTTAGACCATAGACAGGGTGCAGGGGCCCTGAGGCCAGGCAGGCTTAGGCCCAGCCTAGTATAGGACAAGAACAATGAGCATAAACAGCTAAAGTCCTGGAATTTTTAACTCTTATGTTACTTTTTGAACACTAGAATTCAAAATATTCACTCCCCTAGAATATTAAAACCCTGAGAGTTTAAACACCTAGAATAGCGGAATCCTAGGAAATTAATTTTCTAGCACATCTGACACCTTAGAGTGTTAGAACTAACAGTGTACTCCTAGCAACACAGTAGCTCAGCGCACCTTCACTCAGGCTGTTACGGTCTAACTTCACCTCCTCATTGTGTAGGAGGGGAAACAGGCTTAACGGAGAGACCTGACTTGCCCCAGGCCCCACAGGACAGTGGTGACCTTGTTTACCTAAGGCACCTTCCTGCTTTCTTGCAAAAACGAGGGTCTCGGAGCTGGGGCAGAAAGAGGAAAAGGTCTTCCCATTTTAAGGCCCCCAAAGAGTGAAGGCCATGACCAAGTTCTGAGCAGGAAACCCAAGCATCCTGTATCCAGGGGTGGCTGGAGTGAGGAAGATGGGAGGGAGGGAGGCACAGGACAGATAGGCCTGGAGAACATGAAGGGAGAGCCTGAAAGAGGGACTCGAATTCTTCCCGCTCCCTGGACTGCGGGTCAGAGCTTGGGCCACCCTCTCAGGGTCACCTCCTGACCAGGGACACCAGAGTCAAAACCTTGCTGTGCTCCATTTAGAAATGGAGTAGCAACGCCCTCATCTTTTGGGGAGGGCCTAGACACCCCACCCCCATCCCATGAGCCCCCAGGGCTGAGTCAAGGCTGCTCCGGGAGGGGGCCTGTGCCCAGCTGTTCCCTGTGCGTCATGTGCAGGAGGCCAGGCGGCTCGCCTTTCAGGGCTGGGGCCACCTCTATATATAGCCCAGCTCGGACAGCTGCGCAGTCTGACTGCACCCCAGCAGGAAAGCAAGGGTAGAGAGGAACCCCCTGGCACTGTCGCTGCACCCTGGGCTCCCACCATGGCGCTGGGCTTGGAGCAGGCGGAGGAGCAGCGGTTGTACCAGCAGACGCTCCTGCAAGATGGGCTCAAGGACATGCTGGACCACGGCAAGTTCCTCGACTGTGTGGTGCGGGCGGGCGAGCGCGAGTTCCCGTGCCACCGCCTGGTGCTGGCCGCCTGCAGCCCCTACTTCCGGGCGCGCTTCCTGGCTGAGCCAGAGCGCGCGGGCGAGCTGCGCCTGGAGGAGGTGTCCCCGGACGTGGTGGCCCAGGTGCTGCACTACCTGTACACGTCGGAGATCTCACTGGACGAGGCGAGCGTGCAGGATTTGTTCGCCGCGGCGCACCGCTTCCAGATCCCGTCCATCTTCACCATCTGCGTCTCCTTCCTGCAGAAGCGCCTGTGCCTCTCCAACTGCCTGGCGGTCTTCCGCCTCGGCCTCCTGCTCGACTGCGCGCGCCTCGCGGTGGCTGCCCGCGACTTCATCTGTGCGCACTTCACGCTAGTGGCGCGGGACGCCGACTTCCTCGGACTCTCTGCCGACGAGCTCATCGCCATCATCTCCAGCGACGGCCTCAACGTGGAGAAGGAGGAGGCGGTGTTCGAGGCGGTGATGCGATGGGCGGGCAGCGGCGACTCCGAGGCTCAGGCCGAGCGGCAGCGCGCGTTGCCCACAGTCTTTGAGAGCGTGCGCTGCCGCCTGCTGCCGCGCGCCTTCCTGGAGAGCCGCGTGGAGCGCCACCCTCTTGTGCGCGCCCAGCCGGAGTTGCTGCGCAAGGTGCAGATGGTGAAGGATGCACACGAGGGCCGCATCACCACGCTGCGCAAGAAGAAGAAGGGGAAGGAGGCAGCCGGGGCCGAGGAGGCCAACAAGGGCACATCCGAAGCCAAGAAGGACGAGGAGGCCGAACGTGTCCTACCTGGGATCCTGAATGACACCTTGCGCTTTGGCATGTTCCTGCAGGACCTTATTTTCATGATCAGCGAGGAGGGCGCTGTGGCCTACGATCCAGCAGCCAACGAGTGCTACTGTGCCTCCCTCTCCAACCAGGTCCCCAAGAACCATGTCAGCTTGGTCACCAAGGAAAACCAGGTCTTCGTGGCTGGAGGCCTTTTCTACAATGAGGACAACAAAGAGGACCCCATGAGTGCTTACTTCCTTCAGGTGCCTAGCCAATCTTGGGAGCGGCCAGCCAGTGCTGGGTTCTGGGGACTGGGGGCAGCCTGGGGCCCAGAAGGTGCCTGTGTTCACACAGGGGAATGTCGCTGGGTCTAGGGTGAGATGTAGACTGGGAGGTTGACTGACAGCCACTTGCCTGAAGGTTGAACAGTCATAGGCAGCTGCCAAAGAGCTGTGTAACTTCATGTCTCAACAGCAGGGGGATGTTAGCCCCAGGTTGGCATACATTGGAAGCCCTTGACCCTGTACGTGGTTGGGGTCAGACACAGTGAGAAGGAGGAACAAGGTCAGTGTAGGGATTCTGGGCAGGGCCTTTGCATTGAGGGCCAGGACTGGAGCCCACAACACAGAGTGCTCCAGACAAAGGGACCATCCTGCCTAATCCTCCCATTGTTCAGATCAGGAATCTGAAGCCCAGGCAGGATCGGTAGAGTGGAGTGCCCAGTCCAACTTGGGGGTGTGACTGTGAGATCTCAGAGGGCAGAGAGAGATTCCTGGAGACTGGCCATGTAGGTTTGAGCCTTGTCAGTTGGGTGGGGTTTGGAGATGTAAAGGGGAGGGTGGCAGTGTTTCTGCCCGCAGAACGGTGAACAAAGGACAGAACCAGGGATGAGCCTGGCGAGTGGTGTGCTCCATGAAGCCTGACCAGTGAGAGGGGTGAGGGGCAGCTTGGTGCTAGGGTTACGCTCACAGGCCTTACAGTTGGATGGGGGCGTGGGGGCAGCTCCACCAGCTGTTTATTCTCCCCGGTCCTTTGTAAGTGGGAATATTATTCTTCCTGCTCGGTAAGGACGTTTGAAGGTTAAGTGGTGCTTATAAAATGCTCAGCCCTCAGAAAACTTTTCAAAAAGATAAGCCACTATTATCTTTATTACGAGGCTGTGGAGGTGGACACAGCTGCAGACTGTAGATTTTAAGGGGTGAATGGCAGAGCTGTATTTGGAAGTTTCCTGAGCAGTGGGATGGGGTGTAGAGCAAGGGGCAGGCAGGCCTCAGTCCCCAGCTGTACTGGGGAGGTGCCAAGGCCACAGCAGGACTTCCTTCTTGGAGCTCCCTCCTCTCATCTGTGCTGTGGTGCCCAGCACTCTGCTGTCAAGGTGGTCTCTGGGCACCTACCTGGGGTGGGGGTGGAGGCGTGGGGCACTCTGCTCTCAGCCTGATGGCAGGAGGGGCCCCGTCTCTCAGGCCTGCTTCCAGGCTGCGTGGTCCTACCTGGAGGCCCGGACTCCTCTGTTATCGGACTGGCTGGGCGGGGCGGGGCGGGGCTGGGTTGGGGCTGGGGAAGTGGAGGGGGCGGCAGCTGACCGGACAAACCCCCGGCCCGCAGTTTGACCACCTGGACTCAGAGTGGCTGGGGATGCCACCGCTGCCCTCCCCACGCTGCCTCTTCGGCCTGGGAGAGGCTCTCAACTCCATCTACGTGGTCGGCGGCCGAGAGGTCAAGGACGGAGAGCGCTGCCTGGACTCGGTCATGTGCTACGACAGGCTGTGAGCGCGGCTGGGGGCGGGGTCTAGGGTGGGGGAGGGGAGTGCCTGGAGGCCGGGCCGGGGCCTGGGGCGGGGGTGGGGTTTGGTGGCGGTGGGGCGGTGCGCCGTGGCGTGGGAGCGAGGGACTGAGAGGTCTGGGAAGTCCCAGCAAAACATGGGGTGCACCCCGAATGCGTGTTGGGAAGGTGGGTGAACGCGGGCACAAGGACCGCGCACATGTCTAAGCCCGGCATGCGCCCCACTCCGGTCCCCTCCAGGTCATTCAAATGGGGCGAATCGGACCCGCTGCCCTATGCCGTGTATGGCCACGCGGTGCTCTCCCACATGGACCTTGTCTACGTCATTGGCGGCAAAGGCAGCGACAGGTGAGGCTCGGGCCTGGAGTGAGTCTGCGGCAGCGAGCAGGAGCAGAGTCTCTCCTATGCTGTCCGGGGTCTGTCCTGGCTGCCCTGGGAGACACAGAAGGAGGGAAGGGTGGCCCTGCTCCGCTACTCTCCCCTCACTCACCGTCCGCCACCCCACAGGAAGTGCCTGAACAAAATGTGCGTCTATGACCCCAAGAAGTTCGAGTGGAAGGAGCTGGCACCCATGCAGACCGCCCGCTCACTCTTTGGTGCCACCATCCATGACGGGCGTATTTTTGTGGCGGCTGGGGTCACCGACACGGGGCTGACCAGCTCTGCGGAGGTGTACAGCATCGCGGACAACAAGTACGCAGCTCGCTCCCTCCTCCCCACAAGGGCGGCTGTGTGGCTTTGGGCCTGTGTGGGCCCTGGCAGGCAGTCCCTGTGTTGGGTCTCCACAGTTGAATTTGGAAATCGACATAGAAATAATGCCTCTCCTCTGATCAGCAGTAAAGTGGGGAAGGCGGCTTCCCCGTAAAAGGTGGGGAAGGGTTAAGGCCAGCCTGGCCTGCAACAGGAAGCTCCCAGGGGTGGAGTAGGGGATGCCAGGTTCCTCACTCAGGGACTCATACCAGGCAGTGGCCTGGTGCAAGGCATATAGCAGTGGACAACAGAGAAGCTCCCCTGCCTGGGACGTCAAGAAAGAGAAAACTGAGCTGACAGACGGTTGTACTCAGCCGCAAAAGGGGCCAGGGTGGGTGGGCAAAGGATGCCCAGGCAAAGGAAGCTTGGTGCCAAAGTAGTTAGGAGAAAAAACACACTGCAGGGAAGGCATTGCTCAGGCTGGGTGGTGGGTGGGGGTGAAGGGAGGGGGGATGGTGGTGCAGGGGCTGGGAGGGGACAGCAAGAGAGGGGCGGTGAAATGCCTCTCACTGGTTTTAAGTGCCCATCTGCATTCTGCTAAAGCGCCTCACGGCAGCTGATGTAGAAAGGAAATTGGGGTTTCCCAGGAGGCAGGGAGGTCAGGGGTGCAGCTGTAGCGAGAGGTGATGAAGGCCTGGAGCTGGGGGTACAGCAGGGATGGGGCTGAGTGGATGCACTGGAAAAAGACTTAGGCCAGGGCCTCTCGCATGTGGATCTCCCTGGGGATCACGTTAAAATACAGATTGTCAGGTATAGGGAGAGCTGAGAGTCTGTATTTCTAACAAACCACCAGGTGATGCTGAGGCTGCTGGTCCACGAACCACATTGAGTAGCCAGAGTTTAGGGCTGGAACAGGGCTTAGCAATTGATTGGATTATAGAGTTAAGTGAGGGGGAAAGTAGATGCTTTTGAGCGAGGGTGGGAAGCCATTTATTGGAGAACCACTGGGGTGAGATAGGGAAAGTGAGGGTCCATGTAGGAGGTGCCCAGGGGTGTCCAGGAGGAGCCCACTGGGGCAGAGAGAGGGCTGAGCTGGAGGGAGAGATCTGGGGTCAACAGCACATGGAGGAGCCAAGCTCCCCCAGGAGAGAGGGTGCAAGTGTGAGGAGCTGAGGCCCATGCCCGAGGGATGCTGGGGACAGGTACATTATCCAGGAAGAAGCCTGAGAAGGTGAGCTTGGAGAGGTAGCAGGTGAGTCACATCAGCAGTGGCGTGTGTTGGGGGCCCTGGATTTTAAAGCCCTGTGGTGGCCACAGACCTCAGTGAGAGCAGTTTTGGTGGGTGGGGATGAAGGCCCAAGGCAGGAGCCAGGGGAGCAAAGACGCCTTGAGAAAGCTGTGTGAGAGAAGAGGGGTGGATAGGAGGCAAGGGATGGGGTGTCACTGGCCACCGAGGAGCAAGAGGACTATGTCCAGGGCAAGGCTGGGGTCTGCCAGGGACTGGGGTCATGAGTTGGTGAGTGGGAGTTAGTTCAGGAGAGGAGGGGGGACAGTGGGGAGATCCATGGTGGCCTTCACTGGGAAGCTCGGACGGAATGACAAGGACCAGGAAGGGAAAGGGGAGGAGCAAGAGACTGGGAAAGGCAGTGACCGCTAGAGGGAGAGGGAAGGGGAGCTGGGTTGGGTCGCTCTGAGGCTGGGGCAGGGGCACCAGGTAGGCGCTCCCAAGAGGGTCGGAGAACAGGAGCTTGTGCTTGGAGTGCGGGAGCCTGGGATTCGGATCGCAGAGGGTGCAGCAGAAGCTGTGGGCGCTGGTGGCAGGAAGCACCCTGGGCTTGCTGAGTCCCCTGGTGATGCACCTCACCCCCCTCCCAGGTGGGCGCCCTTTGAGGCCTTCTCGCAGGAGCGCAGCTCGCTCAGCCTGGTCAGCCTGGCGGGCACCCTCTATGCCATTGGTGGGTTTGCCACCCTGGAGACTGAGTCCGGAGAGCTGGTCCCCACAGAGCTCAACGACATCTGGAGGTGAGCCCAGCCCCATGGAGGCGAGGGGGGAACCAGGAGCAAGGCTGACACCTCATAGCAGTATGCAGGGCACCAAGGCACCTGGCAGGCTCCTCTGTGGGCAAAGCTGATCTGTCTTCCAGGGAGCCCTGTAGGGGAGGAACAGCAGATGCGCCCTGCTCAGCCCCAGGGTCTTGCCAGTTTGCTCAGGAAGGTCTGGGTTTGCACTGTGCCCCACTGTGGAGCACCAATGATGCTGCAGACAGGAGCTGACCCCAAGCTTATGGCACAGACCCATGGAAACAGGGCCCAGGGAGCATCCAGGCCTTTCCCCACCCTGCCTTCTGGGTGCTTATTCTGGAGGGAGAACCGAGGCCAGGACTGGGAAGTAGCTGGACCCCAGCTTCTCAGGATCATTGCTTTCCATGGATGGTCCTTCCTGGGATGGGGGAAAGCAGTTTCATCCTCCTGGGGCATCCCCCGAAACTTCAGTCACCCCCACTGCTGCAGCCTCTGGGGAGCAGAGCTGCTGGGAGGGGACTTGGAGGCGGAGTATGGAAATGCTCAAGGGGAGGAAATTGGTGTGAGTAGACCTTCCTGGAGGGAGGTGCACTCTGGAGAATGTGGGAAGCCTGGGGAGGTGTCCTTTCCCAGAGAGGGTGGCTCTTCCTAGAGTGTGAGGTGAGTGTTCTTTGTGGTGGGTCTTGCAGGGGCCTCCTTTCCCAGAACAGGGGAAGTTTCCAGAAACAGATCTACCTAGAGACAGGCCCAGTGCACTCAGTCACCCCTCTCTGCTGAGTTCCGCTCTAAGCTCAGCTGACCAAGCTGCCCATCCTTGTCCCCGCTCTCCCCCCTCCACCCTCCAGGTATAACGAGGATGAGAAGAAGTGGGAGGGTGTCCTGCGGGAGATCGCCTATGCGGCAGGCGCCACCTTCCTGCCTGTGCGGCTCAATGTGCTGCGCCTGACCAAGATGTGACCAGCCCAGAGGGCTTGAACTAAGCGCTGCTCCCGTCCTGCGGCACTCACAGACCTGGCCACATGGGGGCTCCGAGGAGGAGGCCAGGAGAGGCCAGAGCACCCCTGGATCCAGTTATGGTGCCTGAGGGGCTGCTTAAGCCAGGAAAGGGAAATCCCTGCTTAGTCCTAGTTTTTGGGCAGGGCTAAGAAACTGGAGGCTTCTCCAGTGTCACCATATCCCTCTGGGTCTTCTTGGTCCATGAGCCAGAACCACAGGGGTGGATCCCAGGTGCGCCCTGGCCCTGCCCCAGCCTGGCTGTGTGTGCCACATAAGTTCCCCCAGATGGGAGCGTCCTCTTCAAGCGCACCTTGAAGTGTGGATAAGTCTCCTTTGCTAAGAAGAATAAAGTGCCTTCTGAGCAAGCAGCTTAGGTCTGGAATCAGGTGCCAAGTCAGTGACCTGGTGGTTTGGAGATTCGGGGCTTCAGTGTTCTGCAGTTGGGTTGCCAGGGGCGGTGGTCTCTGCCCTCCATGTGCTGTCTCCTCCACACTCTGTCTGTGGCCCTCCCTGAGGCCTAGAGCCCCCGGCTCCTCAGCCGGCATAAACAAGGAGCAGGAGACTGCTGGGAGAAGGGGCAGGAACGGCAGGCTGTCGTAGAAAAGTCTTTTATTCTGTCAGTTGGCCCCATCTGGCCCGGCTTGGGCCTGGGGCACAGGAATAGCTGAGCAGAGCCTGTCCCCCTCCCCCTCCCACCTACTCCGGCTTCTCTTTGTCCTGCTTCTGCTCCTCCTCCAGTGCCAGGGTTCGCTCACGCTCCTTCACCAGCTGGACACCACAGTAGGTGACAAACAGGACAGCCAATGTGGTCTGCGGGAACCCTGTGTAGGGAAGAAGTTGTCGATGCCCCGGAGCAGCACCCCTTCCTCAGTGACTCTTCTCTTCCCATCCCTCTGCCCGCCCGACTGGCCCTCCCTGCCAAGTCCCTGGGGTGTTGGGCGGGGTAGGGGCATCTCAGAAGGTCAGAGTCCTGAAGGCTGATGCCTGGCACGTTCTGTATTCCACACCCCCGTCCCTCACCTGTGAGTAGCAGGCGCCGGGCAACCAGCTCTGTGAACTTGACGCTGTTCAGGCTCACGAGGTTGTACATGATGATAGCCCAGAAGTTCATGGCCCCAAAGAGGGCCCGGACCCTGCGGGACATCTGCTCCGACAGAGAGGCCTGCCCAGTCCAGGAAAGCGTTGGAAGCAGGACAAGAGGCCCAAAGGAAAGAGGACACGGTTGGTCAGCGGCCTTGCCCACATGGCTACTCAGGTCCTGGGGGTACGCCTGGTCTCCCTCATTGTTAAACACGGGGAAACGGAGGTCCAGAGAGAGGGCCAGGGCCGAGCAACACAGCCAGGCCTGGGTGCTCCGTTCCCCACAAAAGGTGGGAGGGCCAGGTTCCCACAGGTGAGCCATTGTCCTGACAACAGGAGGGTGGTGGTGAGAAAGTTCTGCACTGGGGGCCAAGTGATCGGACAACCCCAGAAAGCTGCGGTCCCCACCCTCCCCCGTGAGCCAGCCAGTCCCCTCCCAGACCTTCCCTGCTCACCTCAGTTCGTGCTAGGGGCCCCCACTCTGCCAGCTTCTGCACCCAGAGCTCAAAGTTGAGGCCAAAGCAGTTAAGGAATGACCACAGGTAGACAATGTCACAAGGCCCGAGCCACAGAGTGGTGATGGCAAATGTGGCCGCCGAGGCCCCTAGCTCTGGGATCACCTGGGAGTGCTCCCCACCAATGTGGTCATACACATATCTGCAGGAAAGACGGGAGAAGGGGCCGGAGGAGGTGTGGGAAAGAGCAGGTATGAGACGGGCAGAGGACACAACAGGGCAGCCCTCCTCAGCGCTGTCACCCTGGGCACATTCAACGTCCCCGACCTCAGGTAGGCTCCTCCTCCTCTACCCAGCTCCACGCTGTGGAGGACTGGGCCTCGGACAGCATATCCTCTCTGGCTCTGCTCACTTCCTCCCCGAGTGATGCCATCCACACCCAGGAGTTCACATCTGGCTCCACGCTGATGACCCCCAAATCTGTGTCTTCAGCCCAGTCTCTCCTGACTCGTGCATCCAACTGCTGTAGGCATCTCACGTGGATACTGATTGCCCGTCCCTGCCCAAACCGCTCCACCCGCCTCTCAGTTACTGGCACCACCGCTCATTGCACAGGCTGTAAGCCCTGGCACCCGCTTGGCTCTCAGCTTCCCTCGTCGCCCACCTCCAAGCAAGCCAGCGTGTTCTGTTTCTCCACTCGGTCCTGCCCACGGCTCACCACGTCCTCTACTCCCCAGTCGGGGTGTGCATCTCTCGCACTGATTATTGCAAGAGCCTCTTAAATGGTCTTCCCACTTCTGCCTTTGTGGCTACGGCCCACTCTCCACGCCGCAGCCAGAGGCAGCGTTAGAGTGTAGCTTGGGTCGCATCACTTTCATGATTGGCATCTCTCAGTGGCCTCCCATCACAATCGGAATAAGCTCAACCTCCTTTCTCGGGCTGGGAGAGCCCCTGTAGCCTGGTCCTGCCCCTCCCTGACCTCGTGTCTCCATTCTCCCCGTCAACCCTGCTGGTCTTACTGGCCTCAGACACACTTAGTTGGTTCATGCCTCACGGCCTTTGCAGTTGCTCCCTCTGCCTGGAATTCTCTTCCCAGATCTCCGTGTCACTCGGGTCTCAGTTCACACATCATCTCCTCAAGAAGCCCGCCCAGACCCCAACAAAAGAAGCTTCTACCCTGTTGCCAACTTCTTTCTCCTTATATGTCGTATTTTCTTCATAACACTTACCACTCTCTAAAATTATCTTATTTATGTTTGTTTACCTGTTTATGGTCTGTTTCTCCCCACTAGACTGTAAGCTCCATGAGTTCAGGGTCTTTGCCATGTTCACTGCTGTATCCCCAGTGCCTAGAACAGTGCCTGGCACATAGTAGGTGCTCAGTAAATATTTGTCGAATAAATTCAGTGGAAGACCCATTGAGTAACCAGCCTCTCCGTTCCTTGACCTCCTCATTTCCAGTGTTTTTTTCCTCCAAGCCACCACAGCCACCCACGCCCATGGCCACGCCCCAACTTTGTCACCACTTGAAATGTTACCACTTCCTAATTCCCACTCTGCCCAGCCCCTCCTGACCTCTGGCCCCCACCTTCAGTCCTTTAGTCCCACTGAGCTCGTGACCTCCTGTCTTCACCACCCTCCTTAACAAGACCTCAGGTAGCTGCTCCTCCAATGAGTCGTCATTATAAATAACCTAAAACCCCGTATCCCTCACTTCCTCCTCTCACTCATCTGGGAGAGCCAGTCGCCTACTGTCTCCTCACCTGCACCCAAGCAGCTAAGCCCTGATGGGAACATCACACATCTTTGCACACTGGAGTCTGTAAACCCACGACCTGCAACACCACTCGGGCTCTCAATGCCACGGTTTCTCTAGTCAGCTGCTTCTTCGGGGCCCTGCGGTGGCTGTGCCCTCATCCCTCCCGCAAGTGGGAGTTGATGTGGGGTGGGCGGGGGAGGCCTGGGTGCTGCCTCCTTCCTGTCCCCAGCCCCTGGTCCCTGTGGCGTGTCTCTACTCTCACGCCCGTCTCTACCTGCGGGGCCCTCACCCAAGTCCAGACCTCTACACCTGTCACCTAGACCTCTGCCACGACCTCCTCACTGCCCTCATGCTTCCTCTGGCCCAGGGGTGATCTTTAAAAACGTGGGCTGATCTTGGCACTTCCCTGCCCAGACACCTGGCAGGATGGCTGTGACCATCCCCCACTCCCAACTCACTTGCAAAGCCAGTCGTTGATGCCACGGTCAAAGTGCCTGTACAGGGAGAGCAGATGGGTGTGAATCTGCCGGGGCAGAGCTCCCCGGGCACGGGGAAGAGGCTTGGGGAAGGTGGGGATTCCAGGGGGAGCCTCCCCTGTCGGCACTCACGTTTCCCCAAAGACGTAGAGTGCTGTGATGCACTTTGGAGGCTGGGGCGGGTCCAGGTGGTCGAGGCGTGCCACGGTGTTGACGACACCAAAGAGGACGGCTGCTTTCACCCAGTCGTACACCAGGTTTGAATAGGCGAGGCCAGCTGGGGATAGGGTGCCATCACTGCCTGGGGTGCGTGTGTCAACCTCCCCTTGCCAACCCCCAATTACTGGGTGAAGTGCTGAAATCGGCCCCCTCCCACGCACACTTTCTCTTCCCAGGTGCCAGGGGAAGTCCTTGCTGCTGGGCCCATCCCCACGGAGACCCCATCCCGTCACTTCCTGGGGGAGACACCAGGCCCGCCTGCCCCATGGAGACCCCATCGCAGTTGTGGAAATCAGCCACTGCCCCGTGAAGCAGGGGAGGCTCTGTGGGATACTGTTCCCGCCTCACAGGACAAAGCTAACGCCAAGTCCCATGCATTTCAAAGGATAAGTCGCTGCTCTCCCTCCCTTGGGTGCTGTGCCCTCAGGGCCTCAGCTTCCCCAACGGTGACACCCATGGGAGTGCAGAGGGTCTGTCTTCCTGGTCCCTGCTCTGAGGACCCACCGAGGGCGCTGTCTGGGAGGCGGTTGACGAACTTGAGGTCACCAGGGATGGTGAGGATGTAGAAGAAGTGAAAGAAGATGTCCACGGCCATGATGGCCACGACGCTGAGGCCCGCCTGGGCCCGGATGCGCCATAGCTCGCCCTCAGGCCTCACTGGCTCTGCTTGGCTCACCTGGGGGGATGCGAAGTGTCTGAGGGCAGAGGCAAGCCCTACCAGAGGAGCCCTGTCTGAGTGGTGTGGGAGGAGACGCGGTTTCATCCAGGGGTCCTGCCTGAGGGTGGAGACACAGCCCACCCTGGGCAGACCCAGCTCTGTCTTGGAAGCCCCATTGGAGTGGGCAGGGAACATCCATGGCCTGGGAGTCCTGTCTGAGGGAGGAGGCATGTCTGCACCCTGTGAGCCTTGTGGGAGGGGAAAGGTGACCCCGTGCTGGGGTCTGAGGAGGGAGAGGAGACTTGGCTTCATGCAGGAATCATGCCTGAGGATGGGGGATGTCCTATCCTGCTTGGGGGGTTCTATCTGAGATGGGAACCCCCGTCTGAAAGGGGAGATCCAGCCCTGTTCTGGAAGCCCACAGGTGTCCCCTCACCTGGGTGTGGAAGCGATCAAAAGTCATGATGGGCCCAAAGAAGAAGAACGGCAGGTAGAAGTTGTACTTGAGCAGGTCAGCTAGGGAGTAGCGGCGATCAGGGTGGGCACAGCTCTCCAGCGCAAAGCTGGTGCAGCGTAGCACTGTGAAGCCGCTGCCCCCCTGAAACAGCACCTCTCGTAGATTAAAAGTGCCTGTCACAAACCCGCTCTGGAGGGGAAAGAACAGGCCACGAGCTCACAGCATGCCTCCTGAATCTCGGAAAAGCCCCCAGCTTTCCGTAGGGCCCAACCTGGCCCCCCGCCCCCTTCCTGAGCCGGCTAACACTGGCCACTGCTCTATCCCAGTAATGTGACAGAGCAGATGACAAACTGGACATGTTCCTTTGGTGAGGTGATCGCCTGTGGACAGGGCACACTCGAAGGCTTGAAGACAGGTGGGAAAGTGAAGGAGATGCTTGGGACACTTGGGAGACCAGGGCTTCGGATGGAGTGAGAGGCTGGGACCAGATCTCTGCCCTGCACCCTCCACCCCTGCACCCCTCCAGTGCACACCTGCCAAGAGATTAGGGGGTCCATCTTGAAGGACGCCAGGCTGGCCAGGCCGAGGCCAAGACAGAGCCAGGACCGGCCTAAGAGTGAGGCCACATAGAGGCCCACACAGTGACCAAGCAGCAGCAGCAGGTACCAAGGACCCATTGTTCCTGCCACGGCCAGAGCCCCATACACAGCATACACCCAGGAGCGGAGCTGTGGACAGAAGAGGGCTTCGGTTAACTATCTGGGTAAGTGGGGGTGACCCCAGGATAGAGTTCCCACAACCCTGTGGCTACAGAGGAGTGGGCGGGGGAGGCTGGGTGGCCTAGGTCCCGCTCACCTGGGGGGCAGCCATCGTGCAGAGTTTAGCAAACAGCACATGTCCCGAGAGGGCGAAGACAATGATGTTGCGGAAGGAGGTGAACCACATCACCCACTCGAAGTCAGCCACGTCCTGGGCAGTCCGGGCAGGAGGAGGTGGGGCGGTTAGGGTGGGAGAGGGGGCAGGATGGGCTGGCACCTGGCTGGGAAGAGCCCCAGCACCTTCCCAGCCCTCGTGTTCTTCTTATGAGTTAGCTGAGTTCCCTGCATTCCCCTCTGAATAGGTAGAGAGGAATGGAGGACCCCGTGTGGGCTGCTCTGCCCCCAAAGTGCACCTCTACTCAGCACATTGCCTGGCATCCCACCATTATTGCTTTGCTCCTGGGAGGGGTGCTGCTGGAGGCCCCTGCCAAAGCACATCTCGGTTTATGTGATCTATTTCCTAAACGGACACAGGAGCGGCCTGTGGAGAGCTAAAGGCATGGAGACCCTCTCGCTGCGAGGTGCCCTCTGTTACATGAGAACATCTGAACAGTGGAGAGTGGGAAAGGTTTGGGATGGGAGAGATGTGCGGGGATCAGGGACCCCAAGCAGGGATCCCAAGCAGGGACCCCAGGTGTGGGGAACCTACCATCTTCCGGCCAATGTACTCCCAGCCAGGTCGCACAGACTCCCGGAAGGACTTCCTGTGGGCCCCATCTGAGAACAGAGTGTGGCCTCAGGGAGAGGGGCCCTTAACATCCCCACCCCTGCCTTCCCCACAGACAGGGCTGCCCCCCACCCGGGGGCACGGGAGCGGGGAGCGGGTCTGGGTCTCTCTTGTTCTGCATCTGCTTCTCTCTGGGTCTTGCCCGGCTTTGCATCTGGGTCCAGGTCTGACTGTGTCCCTGAATGTCTGAGTGTCGCTGTCAGTATCTCTGCATCTCTGCAACCCTGTGACTGCACCTGGCTCCACCCAACCCCCAGGGCCTAGGGGGTACCCTGGGTCTGGAGCCCATGAGTGTCTGGCCTTGCTGGTTGGAACCCGGAGGCTCCCAGGGGAAGAAGGGCCCCACCCTCTGCCCCAGGCCCAGCTGTTACCTTGCGAAGCCTCGAGGAGGCCCCGGCCAGCATAGGCCAGCGCTCCACTCAGCACCAGGGAGTAGAGGCCCAGCTCAGCCGCAGGCAACGCTGTCTTGATGCCCATAGCCTGGACAGGGCTGGGGGAGACAGGTCGGGTGAGGGAACCGCAGCTGCCAGCTCTGCCTAGCCCCGCCTCATGGTCCCCCACTGGGGTGCTGGGGACCCACTCTGAAGAGACTGCCCCACCTGCCCCCTAGGGACCTTGGGCCATCACTCTCCCCACCCCATTCCTCCAACCTGGCTACCCAACAAAGGCGCCCCATCCTAGCTACTGCTCCAGTCCCCACCCTCCCATCCGGGGCTCACTCAGCCTACCTTACTCACCTCCATTTACTGCTTCATACCTGCGGGTGGGGCTGGTCCCCACCCTCTGTGCAGACCTTCATGTGGAGAAACCTTATCTCTATCACCTCAATCAGGTTTCTGCCCCCGGGTCCCTCCGTGAGCCTCCCTCAGCTCCTGACAAAGCCCAGCCCCCTCCAAGATGCCTTCTCCCCTCCCCCCACCCCCACCGCCCCGGCGCTGTCCTTCCTTCCCTGAGAGCCCATGACCTCCTGGGTCCTGTCCCTGTCGTCAAGCCTCCATCCTTCTCCTTCAGCCTCCAGCCTCTCACTGACCCCCACCCCCTAGCAAGCCCCTGCACTCCAGCCTGCCACATCCCTGGTCCCTGCCTGTGTCTGTGACCACACTGCCCCACTCTCTTAGCGCTCTGTATATTCAGGCCCTGGGTGCTGGCCAGAGGCTGTGCTATTTGAGGAGGTGCCCTGGGGGAGCAGGCAGGGCCAGGCAGGCACCGGGGAGGGCACTGGCTGCTGTCCAAGGTGCTGACCGGAATCAGGCCCAGAGGAGCCTAGCCACTCCGCCTGCCGGGGCCTAGCTTGTCCCCAGGAGTCCTGTTGGGCTATCCCTCGGCTTCAGCTAGGACCTGTGCCCTTCCTACCCTGCATCAGCCTGCCCGGGGTCTTCCCAAGGGCTCCATGAGTACAGACTCGGGGCTTTAATTAAAGGGAGGAACATGCCTAGGCACTTCTCAGGCTGAGCTGGGCCAAGAGGTGGCTGGTGTAGCCCTGTCTCCCACCCTAAACTCTCCCCCAGATCTCCACTGCCAGCCCTGCAGGCTGCTCTCCTGGCCCCCACAGTCGACACTCTCCTTATCATACAGTTGGGGGAAGGTCACGGGCCAGAAAGGGGCAGGAGCCTGTCAAGGTCACACAGTGAACCTGGGACAGGCTTCTGTCTGCCTCCCCTCAGGACCGGGTATTCTCAGTGACCTCCGCTGAAGTCTCAGGTAAGAGGGGACCCTCGCTGCCCCTGCCCACGCCGGGGGCTGCCGGACTGCTGCGCTGCCGGCCTGAGGGCTGAGGCACCTCCTCAGTGGCTGGGTGGGGGTAGGAAGGCCCTGGGGATCAGGTTAATGGAGCAGGAGCCTGAAACCAGAGCAGGAGCCTGAAACCAGAGCCCGCGAAATAGCTTTGTCAGCTGCCTCCCACTCGCCACTTTCCAATTTTAGCTCCCCATGGCTGATGCAGGGTGTCCCCAGCGAGACCTCTGTGAAGAGCTGGCCCCCAGCCTGGGGCCTCTCCTGATAGACCCCCGGACCTGGGCTGGCCTGTGAACACAGGGGTGTCCCCTTTCCCCTGGTCCTACCTGCCTCAGGTGCACCTGGGGTAAAGCCCACTTTGGGACCTGTGATCTGGGATGAGGGGCCTGGGTGGACCCTGCAGGTCTCAAGGGCCCCAGAGTAGCTGCATCCCCAGCTGGCACTGACCTTGAGGAGGCTGCGAGGGACCCTGGCACACTGCCCACCTCGGGGCTCCGGGGTCCTGTGTCCAACCGTGCGTCCGTCTGACCAACTGAGCTCCAGCGCCACGGTGGGGTGTGTCCAGGTCTGGGGTCCCCACCCCCTCAAGGCTGTGTGTGGTGAGTGGTGACAGCGGGAGAAGGAGGGGGAGGAGGAGGTGGCCTTCCTGGAGCGGAGCCGAGCGCTGCAGAGCTGCTGGCCACAGGGAGCCGCAGGGAGGATCCTGGGGGGGGGTTGGGGCGGAAGGGGCCGCCAGTAACATAGGCTCTGACAGGGACACCTGGGCCTCACGGCAGCCTGCCTCCCCTGGTCCCTAGAGAGCCTGCGCCTCCCTCTCACTGCTAGCCAGGACCCCCTCTTCCAGGAAGCCTTCCTGGCGGCCCCACCAGCATTTTCAGGCTTGTAAGCTCTGCCCGCACCACACAGCCACACACACTCACACATAGGCAGAGATTGTCACACCTCAGCTCCATGGACTCCAGCCCCCACCTTTACATGTGACCTCCCAAGGGCTGTCCTGGGGCAGACTCGTCTAGCCCCCTGCCCTGGTCCTTTTCATTATGCCAAGAGTCCCGGCTGGCCAGGCATCAGTGCCTGAAGCAGGACTGACTTGCCTCCTGGGATTGGAGCTGGCATGGGGCATGGGGCTGAGAGGGGCTCCCTACTCCAGCCTTGTCTCGTAGGGAGTTGTCTGGATGGAGGGGTGCTGGCAGGGTCACTTGGCAAGGCTTGAGTAGGTACTTAAGAGTGGCTGGCATCCTCTCGATGGCGGAGTGGAGGCAGACAGGAATGTCCCTAACCAACTGAGTTCCTTGAGGGGGGCAGGGCCCTCACTCTGGAAAGGAGAAGCCAAGGCCTCGGCCCTGGCTACCTGATGGGGTGGGGTATCTTGAAGGCCTCCCCAAGAGGTTAGGAACCCCTGATCGTCCCCCTTGGGATGAGACCGAGTCTGGAAGAGCTGTATGTGTTCATGCCATGTCTGTGGAGGCCTGTTCATGTATGTGCTCGGTGGGAGGCTCTGGGGGGAGAAGGAGCTTTGTGACTGCAATCACAGGACAGCTCCTGGAGCCCCTGCTCACCCTGATCCCAACACAGGCTCAGCTAAGGGTGGGAGAGGAAAGTGCTGTTCCCCCCAACAACAGGGGCCCTTCTAGGGCCTGAGTAAGGCCTGGGGCAGGGAGAGAGGTTGCACTTAGGCACTTGGGCAGTGAGCTTCCTCCCAGAGGGAGCAGCGAGGAGACACCAACACACACGCTCCACACAGATGGCACAGAGGTCCGTGTCAGTGGTCCCTGACCCCGAGAAGCAGGAAGGGCTGTGGTCTGGATAACAGGCACTGGAGGAGGCCAGCGTCGGGGAAGGCAGGTACCTGAGCCAGACTGTGTGGGCTAAGGAGGGTTTCCTGGTGGGGGACGCAGTTGTTAGAAGAGGAGTAAGTTAACCATAGTAGCCAGGATGTACATGGATTCACTTTTTAATGTCGCCACAACTCACAGGAAAGGTGCTACCATTATCCCCAGTTGGAAAAAGAGGAAACTGACACACAGGAGCTTAAATATTTGGGTCAGCTCCATACCTTTCTGGAACTGATCGCCCTGCAGGGGCGAGAACCCTGCTCACCCACACTGGGGGGTGTCTGAGACTGGCCTAGAACAGCCATCCATCTGGTGCCCTCAGAGGCTTGAAGAGAATGGCTCAAGGAAGCAGAGTTTTTGGGTCCAGGATTAGGAAAACAGGTTCAGCCAACCGATTTGAGCTGGTGTGATCCACTTCTCTGTGTGCATATGGCAGCCCGGCCTCGCTGGGTTCTTGGGGGGATCTGGCGACTCACTCCATGACAAGGGTCTAGCTCACTGATTGCTCATAAAGAGAGGCTGTTAGAGAGCCACAGACCCCAGATTCCAGAGGCCCAGAGAGGCTGGACTCACACGCAGCAGTGAGATGCTCTCCACGTGACCCCATGCAGTGAGGTCTGCAGGGAGTTTGGCATGTGGGGTTGGCAAGCGGGGTGGAGTGCCGGGGAGCCCCCTGGAACTGGGGCCGGACAGCCCAATCCCAGCTCCACACAGTGTGAGGGGTGGCAGGAGGGGAGGTGCTTGGCGTGGCCCCGCAAATGAGGGGCAGGAAGCTGACTGGGCTAAGACCAGCACGAGGCCCAGGGGTCAGCTTCCCAAATGCCACAAGGGCCACTGGGAAAGATGTGGTGGGAGGGGCCTACTCTTTACGCTCTCAAACCTTAGAGCCCCTTTTCCATTTTCAAATTTCAAACATTTTTTTTGTTGTTGTTTGTTGCTCAAAGTAAAAATGTGAGGAAAGTAGGAATGAATCTTCTGTTTGTATGTGTGTGCAATTGTGTTTTGTATCAGTTGTGTGTGTGTGTGGAGTCTGCATGTATATGATTTGTGGTGGTTTGTTTGTTTTGTTTTTCCCTTAGAGACAGGGCTCTCTCTGTCCCCCATGCTGGAGTGCAGCGGTGTGATCTGAGCTCACTGCAACATCAGACTCCTGGCCTCAAGTGATCCTCCTGCCTCAGCCTCCCAAAGTGCTGGGATCACAGGCATGAGCCACTGTGCCCGGCCCTGTTTTGTGTTGCATGTTGTCTACGACGTGTTTGTTGTGTGTGTATGTGTATCCTGTGTGTGTGTGTGTGTGTGTGTGTGTGTGTGTCGTGTGTAAGGCTCAGGGCTGTAGGAGACACAGTGCAGGTAAAAGCACACCTGCGCAGAGGCGGCAGAGGGAAAGACTTCTTGTGCGAAGAGCTGGCTGTGGGCTTGCGGGCAGTGGGGAGGAGAGGCTGGTTTTGGCAACAGGATACAGGGGCCCAGAGAAGCATCCCCCTGGAGGCCACCCTGCCCTGGGCTCCCGGGAGCAGGGGAGGGGCCCAGTGGCAGTGGAATGTGTTTGAGTGAGCCCGAGCCAGGCTGCCATCTTGCCCAGCTCAGCTGTGGTGTCCCAGATGCCCCCACAGGGACAGTGGCCAAACCGCATCCACAGCTCAACCAGGTCTCACTTGTCAGTGCTGGAACCTGAGCACCCAGACCCACAGCGCCTGCCTGAGGTGTGGCCAGGGGGTCCTCCTGTGAGGTCACTCCACCACCTGCCTCTTTACTTGCCCCTGCCCCTCAGCCCTCCGGGGCACCTGCACCCTCTCTTAACTGTTGCCTTGTGGCTCTGGGCAGGGACCTTGGTGTTGTCATCCCGCCCACCTGTCGCCCACCTGCCTGAGGGATGGGGAGGTCATCCTCAGGGTCCCGGGGACAGGTGCTGCTGCCCAGGAGAGGCCATTGGCACTAACCTGGCTGTGCTACTCCCCACCTGGCTTAGATCCCTCAGGGCCCCAGTCCTTGGCCCCTTTGACATCCCCTCCTTCCCTTAGAAGTCCCCCTCCCAGGGTGTCCTGGGCCTTCTCCCCTCCCTGTCCCTTCAGCCCAGGGAGAGGTGAAGGACACATGGCGCCCTAACACATGGCCCCCCTACACCCAGATCTGGTCAAGGAGCCTGGGAGCCACAGCAGGGACGGGGGCAGACAGGAGGCCCCGTGGTGTGCCTCTGCATCCTCCCCTGACCCCCCAGCGCTCGCATGGAGCTCTGTTTCCCACGCCTCTCTGACTGGGCCTGCAGCGCCCCCAAAGAAGCAATAAGTCAGATTCACCTCCAGGCCCCTGCCCGGGCCTGGCGAGGCTGCGTGCAGTTGGCACTCACTGACTGGCCGCATGGAGTGCTGACCTGTGTGGAGTCTGCCTCTCCCCGGCTGACCTGGGAGTTCCTGGAGATCAGGACTGTGTCTGCCACGCTCCGGCACCTCCGTGCCTAGGGCAGAGGAGCTGCTCAACAGCATTTGCTGAACTAATGGAGGCAATACCAAGAGCTACCATTTACTGAGCTCTACTGGGTGCCACCTCCTCCAAGCACTGGACACTTCCTTACTCAATGAAGCCTGCAGAGGATTCTAATGAGGAAATGGAGCCGACCCGGTCTCACCAAGCCGGGAGTGCTGGTGGCAGACGTGACAGGGACCCCTGGCACACAGCACCATGACCCCACAGCAAAGCTCTCAAGGTTGCCTGTGGAATCTGTAAACTGAAACATTCATCTTTATACCCAAAGTCAGCTGAAGCAAGATGCCAGCTAAACAGTTTACTCAAAAATGTCCAGACAAGATTTACTGTGCCCATCGTTTTTCTCTCCCCTCTCTTATGTAAATCTTTTTATTATTGTGGGATGAAATCAATCTATGGATACCTGTTCCTTGTACAGAAATAAACAGCAAGCTAATAATTAGCCTAATGTCTTTGGGTTATTCTTTGACACCTATGATAGCCCTCTTAGGAAGGTTTCTATTATTGTCCCCATTTTACAGCTGAGAATGTGGAGGCTCAGGAAGGTTAAGTAATTTGCCCAAGGCCACACAATTGGCAAGTGGAGAAAGAAATCTGCCCCAGGTACCCACACCTGTTCAGAGTCTGTGATCTGATGCTCCGTCTTCTCTCAGACCCATCCCTGAGCCAGGAAGGGCAGCAGAACCACCCTGGAGAGGTGAGGGTGAGTCACGCCACCCCTGCACTGCCCTGAGGTGACCTTGAGGAAGGATGGCTGGTCCTATGCCTGCTTTTCACTCTCAACTCCCCTGAGGACCAGAGCCTGCACCCCCCACACTGAGATCACCCTCTGGGGCTCCCCGCTGCCTGCAGGAGAAGGTGCTGACTACACTGTCCGGCATTCGGACTCTGCGTTTGGCCTGCTCCTTCCTGTCATACAATGTCCCCTCTACCACAGGTCCTCTCACTCCTGGTGCTCTGCCTGGCCATTTCCCCTCGCAAGGAGCCAGGGAAAAACCCTTCCTTCCCAAAGACCCTTAGGACACCAGCAGAATCATGACTTCAACCCGACGGTCTTTGCTCCACCTTGCTGTGTTACCTGATGCAGGTCGGGGGCTGCCTGAGTGGGGGCTGGGGGTGGCGGCCGTCCCTGAGGAGGGGGTCTGAGAAGCCCCGGGAGGCTTTTCTTTGGTAGAGGGGGTGTTTTCAAACTATGTGCACCTGCATCCGTGTGTCACTGCACACGAAACACACAAGTGACTGTGTCTTCACATGTGGGGATGTGTGTCCAGGTTCACATGCATGCACGCTCGTCTGTGCGAGTGTGCATGTCTACCCGTGCGCACACAC